>PVJH01004266.1:0-128171 GCA_004026705.1 Nesogale talazaci
AATAAGGGGGGAGTGCAGAGTGGGGACCCAAGACCCATCTGTAGGCAACTGGACATCCCCACACAGAAGGGGAGGAAACGAGCCAGTCAGGGTGCAGTGTAGCAAAGAGGAAGCATGCAACTTTCCTCTAGTTCCTAAATGTTTCCTCCCCCCATCCCACCCTCGCCCCACTACCATGATCCCAATGCTGCCTGACAAATCTGGCAAGACCAGAGGATGTACACTGGTACAGATAGGAACTGGAAACAGGGAATCCAGGACAGGTGATCCCTTCAGAACCTGTGGTGAGAGTGATGATACCGAGAGAGTGAAAGGAAGCTGGAGTATGAAGGAGGAACTGATTATAAGGATCTACATAAAACCTCCTCCCTGAGGCACAAACAACAGAAAAATGGGTGAAGGGTAAAGTGACCAGATTTTAACATTGGTAAAGCGGGGGACACTTTGACTTGGGGGGAGGGGAGGGCTGGCGGCAAGAGGAGGTATATTCCCTTCCTATTCTCCTGCCATTCCCTAGCTTGTGCATTCTTTCCAAAAATTTGGACTTTTTTAAAACACCATAGGATGGGGAGGAAATTGTTTAAAATCAGAACTGTCCCGCCAAAAGCAGGATGTCTGGTCACTTTTGTAAAGGAGATGTCGACAGCGTATGATATGACAAAATAATATTTATAAATTATTCACGGTTCGTCGGGGAAAGGGGTAGTGGGGAGTGAGGGGGGAAATGAGGAGCTGATACCAAGGGCTTAAGTAGAAAGCAAATGTTTTGAGAATGATGATGAAAACAAATGTACAAATGTGCTTGACACAATGGATGGATGGATTGTGATCCACCACCACAGGCCAGTGATGCCCAAAAAGCAGGAAAAAAAAAAAGGATTATGATAAGAGCTGTGAGAGATCCCACCCCCCCAAAAAAAAATAGGGAAAAAGAGATGTAAATACTAACACATCCATATATTGTGATTAGAGCTGTATGAGCCCCCAAGAAAATGATGTTTCAAAAGACAGCAATAAGAGCATTGAACTTTCCAGTATCTTAAAACTGAGCTTGGTCTTGGTTTTTAATACTTTCCAGGTACTTATCGGAGGAAACATTTCTGGGAACACGGTCCTGGAAGACGATTTTACAACCCTGGAGAGCAGGAAGTGGCTGCTTCACCCTGGAGGGACCAAGATGCCCGTGTGTGGCTCCACTGGGGACGCCCTGGTCTTCATCGAAAAGGCCAGCACACGTTATGTCGTCACCACAGATATTGCCGTGAACGAGGACGCGTTCCTGCAGATCGATTTTGCTGCCTCCTGCTCGGTCACAGACTCTTGTTATGGTAAGTGTGCCTTTCCAGTCGGAGAGGCAGAAGTACGGACCTGAGCATCTGGGGCTTGCTCTGCACCTCGGGCAAGTCCAGGAGGAAAGTGCAAGAGCCCACAGAGAGACGCCACCACTGTATTCTAGACAAGCTTGCCTCTAACTTGAACGTTAATCATTTTTCAAGCCATCAGAATGTGAGTTTAATTTTAAGCAGTGGCATACAAAGGCTTCCTTTCTATAAAGTAAATAAGAAACCCAGTTAATCTTTTTGTAAATTCATACTTTTTTAGTGTCAGACTTGAGGGTAAAGGATATACTTGAAGTATTTTTCTAAGAACTTATCACGTAGGAACTGTATGAGCCAACCTGAATGTCGGTCCAGGTACCTAATTTTACCACAAAAACAGCATTTAAAATGTGCTGAAAAGTTTGGCTTATACATGAATATATATGGTAATGTCTGTGCCTATAATTAAGTATATGTCTATGTGTTTTAATTCACCAGGTTCTGGTCTAGTTCTGGTCTCCTTTCTATCTTCTTCTTAAGAATTCCGAAATTACATTGTTCCTAATTTTCCATACCTGTTTTCCTGTCTGGATCATAGTGTATCCTAGGCCACGTTCACTGTGAGCAATTGGAATCCCCAAGGTAGCATGTGGGAGTGGTCACTCTGACCGAGCTCAGGAAAAATACAAACCGAGATCATCGCACACTTAGACCTTGTGCCAGAATATACAGAGGCCTGTCAATATTTGGTAGATATTTTGTCTTTTGACCCTCCACACCACTTTTCTCACCAAAGGTCTAAACTAGAGCATACACAGGGCCTTGTTTCGATTTAGACTCAGGGACAGTGAAACAGGATTAATTTCCATTGTTCCTAAAGATGCCACAGATTCAGACTTTTGAATTAGTTTGAGTTTGATAGATACATGTGAGAGAGTATCCAAAAATGCCCATGCTGGATAGACTCAGTTAGTCCATTAACACTCGTCCATGGGTTAGGGAAGTTGAAGAAGAGGGTGGGAAGTTAAAGATGTGGGTCTTCACTTTACTAGGTGACAGGCTAGTGGAGGAGGACTTCAAAAGGTAAGACCCTTAGAATTGACTGACTCAAGTGCCATGTGGTGTGTCAGCAATGCAAGGTCAAAGAAGAGAGAGATGATAGATGGACAGCCAATTTAAGTGGTTAGAGAAGATATCATAAGGATCCCAGTCTGAAGGAGACTTCGAGGTCTGTAGCAGATTGGAAGAGTAGCTAGAATGCTTCCAAAGGGTACATTTGAAGCTGGCATGACAACATCAACCAGCAACGAGAGATGATGGCATGGTCAAACTGTGAGCAGACAGGCCTGACCAGTCAGGGTTGGCATATGACACAGCAGAGCAAAGGGGGCTGACTTTGAAAGCAGAAAGGTTTGAAGATGCTAGCCACTACCCCTTCATTACCATAGGAAGTCTGTGTGAACCCAGGAAAGGTTGACCACCCACTATCGACCAGCTGCAGTCTCATGACTGAAACTCAGCCCTCATAAACCCAGGCAGACGTACTTTCTCCTATAGGCTGACTCAACCTTTGGAGAGAGGTGAAACTGAAAAATAAAATGAAAGAGAAGAGTAGCTATGTGAAATTGGCAACAAATTATGAAGGACCTTAGGAGCCAGGCACAAGGGGCATAGGAGTACAATGGATAGTGACTGGATGTGGTCTAGGGAAATGGGAGACAAGGTGCGGATGGGAATGAATCCCAGTAAAGCAGGCACAGGGATAATCCCTGTAGGAAGGGATGAAGACCTCAACCAGATGGCATGCAGACAAAAAAAACTTGAGGCAAGGCCAACAAAGGAAGTGCAGCAGCAATACTGATAGGTGTCAGGACCAGGGACAAGCTGAACATCAGAGGATAAAGGAGAGACAGATATAAATTACTTCTGGATTCAGAACCCATAGAAAGTGTAAGCACCGCCATTGAAAAGCTTTACTGTAGACGAAGAGATGTACATTTCTGGGGGAAAGGGAGGACTTATCATTATAAGACTTAGGCGGAAGTTCTCAGTGGAGACATTCATTGCTGAAGAAGCCAAAGAGGATGGAAAGCAAGAGGTTTGTCTCCAGCCCTCATCACTGTCAGCCCAGCATCCCACACAACCAGCCGTTTGTTAAATGCATAAAGTCATCTCTTGAGACCGACCCTGGGAGACATGGGCCCAGAACTAAGAGTTGAAACCCTGAGCGCTTACAGAGACTGGAAGGCCAGAAATAGGCTGGAAGAACGCCCATTACTGGGCCAGTTTGCTAGAAGTCAGTGTGAGACTAACACTGGAGAGTCTGAGTAGAATTATGTCTTCCAGATAAAAGGCCCGAGAATCCGGGACACAGTGTGATCAGGGAAGCAAGAATACTGCGGTCTGAAACCAGATCGTTGTATTTCACTAGACATGAATAGCCCGAGAGCCATGGGAGGTCTCCGTGCTGGCTGCACTAGAGAATCTCCTGGGGGCTCGGAACTCCGACACCTTGGCTGTGCCTCACAAGAGTTCCATCAGATCTGCTGGGGGTGGCACCCCGACACCAGTGGTCTTGAAGATAGTCAAGTGATCTCAGTGCACAGCCCACCTAAGTAACCAGGGGTTCACACCGTGCAATTTCAATTAGGGCAGTGGCCCTGAAATCAGTTTATCAAGTGCTGAAAAGGGAGGGTGATTGTTGACACATGCCATCAAATCAGTTCTTACTCACAGCAACGCCATATGACACAGTAGAACTACCGCATAGAGTTTTCTACGATTATGATTGTACAGGGGCTCATGGCCTGATCTTTCTCCCATGGAGCTGCTGGGTGGGACCCAACCATCAATGTTTCCATTAGCAGCTGAGCACTTACCTGTTAGACTACCAGGAAGTCAAGGCAGAGATCCGACAGGGAACAGAGGCTGCGTGATTTAGAAGTGAAAGAAAAGAGCTGCCTTTCCATAGACCTACATCTGACCTCATGCGCTGACATGCGGCCTATGACCCTCAATTGCCGCCTTTCTCCTCAGATTGCCCAGTATATTCCATCACCCAGTCGAGCAAAGCATAGGAGAGGGCTTCAAAAAAGTTCAAGGAAAATTTGAAGTGAGAGATACTGGATTTTTCACGCAAACTTTTTGAGGTCTTCTCAAACAGGTAAAGAGATTTTCTTGGAAATGCCACCCATCCTGGAAGCAGAATTGGTACTGCATCTGTTAGGACCACTGTGGAATGACCAAAATTTGAGAAGAGTGCTCAGGGTTTCTTTTTTTTTTTTTTCAATTCTTTTTAAAGCCACCATTAAAATTTGTGGATAATATAAGTACGGGAAGGTTAATGATAAAATTAATTAACACAGAGCAAAAGATCATTACCATCAAGTTGGTTCCAACTCACAGTGATCCAATGTAGGACTTTCAGGGTTGTGAATTTGTTTGGCAAGAGATTGCCCTTTCTTTCTCCCATAATTTGAACTGCAGATCCTGTCATTAGTCATCTCAGACTTACCCTGACACCTCCACCAGAAATCTACACTTGGCCTATTACATTAAATTATAACTATTCTAAGGTATTAAATAATACAGAATTTATATAGTACATATTTATGTCATACATAGTCTATAAGTGTTATGTTAAATTATACCATAAGTACTTATGTATAAGCCAAGATTTTCTGCGTGTTTTGTATGCAGTTATTGTGGTAAAATTAGATGCCCCGGCTGATATTCAGGTCAGCTTATACTCGAGTATATATGGTAACTAGTTGTGACTTAAACTGTGAGAACTTGAAGTCTGGGAAGCTATCATTTTGTCATGATGGCACTAAGGTTCCCGTTAGGAGGAGCAGCTCCACAAGAACTTCATGCTTTAGCTGTTCACCTCTCAAGGTAAAAATGATTTTGGCTGAGCCCCAGTGTCCTAGAGATTGTGTGCGGGACTGCAGCCCACAGGGTTGGTGGTTCGAATCCAGCAGCAGCTCTCCCAGAGCAAGACTGGGCTTCCTATTCCCACCAGGGCAGTGATGCCACCAAAAAAAAAAAAAATGACTTCAACATGGAAGCTAAAAGCAATAGCTAGTGCTATGCAGGAAGAGAAGCCAAGCCACGAACATTTCAATCAGAGAGATGTCCCTATGAAGAGAGGGGATCAAGTTGATTTTAATAAAATCCAAACTCCCTACCATGGAGCGGATGCCAAGGTAGAACTAATTGTCCCTGTGGGTCTCAGGGACTATCGCTCTTCACAGGAAGAGAAAGCCTCATCTTCTTCCTGCAGAGGGGCTGGTGGTTTCAAACAGCTCACCCCGTGGTCCGCAACCCCATGTGAACCCACTTCGCCCCCAGGGTGCCTTCTGTGCAGACAGAAGATCTAGGCAAACAGGGATCTAGGGGCAGAGGTGGAATCCAATTGAACTCAAATGGAAATCAAAACATAGGAAAGCAAATATTGTGATTCGTGGGTGTGGAGACCTGCATTTTTATCCAGACTGATGTTTCCTGTTGCAGCTATTGAGTTGGAATACTCAGTGGACCTGGGATTGTCGTGGCACCCGTTGGTGAGGGACTGCCTGCCTACCAACGTCGAATGCAGCCGCTATCACCTGCAGCGGATCCTGGTGTCCGACACTTTCAACAAGTGGACCAGAATTACTCTGCCCCTCCCTCCTTATACCAGGTATGGGTGCATTCTGCATGTCGGGAACCAAGGGTGCTATCCTTTGGCATGATGATGGCATTGTTCTGTTCTCCCCAGACCAGGACCTGGACTGACTTTTAACCCTTAGTGGTTTTCGAGGATTATATATGCAGGAGTACAGTGGGCGGATCACTGTGTGTTCCCCCTAAATTCAGACACATTTAGAATAGGACCACTGGATGCAGAATAGATTTAAGGGCAGTCTGTTTTCTGTCCATCTACCTACTGGAAGTAGAAGAGCAATGAGTAATATCATGTTCTCATAAATGGATATAGCAAATATGTTATATTAAAACTACTTTCAATGTTTGAAATTTTATTTGAAAAAATTTCTTCTTTTTGTTTTATCTTATTATTAATTGGGAATTGATACAAATATCTTTCCATAGTTCATTTGCATTAAGCCAAATCAGTTTCTAAGCATTCCTTTTCCATGTGGACTCCTTGATAGCATCTCCCTTTTACCCCCCCCCCCACCACCACCACCCCATCCCCTGCCCCAGAAACCCTTATTCTACTTGCTAGCCCTATAGATTCACCAATCCTAGGTTTCACACACAGAAAAACCAAGAAACACAACTTCAAGAGGGTGACCCCCAATAACAGAACACCTCTGAGACAAACCCGTATATGAGCAAACAAAAACAAAAAAAACAGAAAACGTTGAAAACCAGATCAAGTTCAGCATGCATCGGAGTAGAGATCAGCTCACAAAAGCTTTAACTGTCCAAGTCAAGTAGATGGGGACATGTCTTGAGGATTACCATCCACCATGTACTTTTCTGTGAAAAAAAAACAACAGTGTTTTCCTGAAATACAGTGTGAATGTTCGTTATGTCAATAAGAAGTGACGGTGGCTTGATGAAAATTGCTTAGGAAATGCTAGTACAGACATTCTGTGTGAATGCGCTGTGCATTTTGCCCTCCTACTCTGGGTAAAGCCAAGACTTAATGTGATCTGGCAATCCTCCTTCACTATCTGAAGTCAACGTGAACCATAGGAAAGCTTTAAAATGTTGCTGGAAAAGCCTCTCCCGCCAAGAGAACAGTGATCAACTGCTGCTGTGAAGAAAGAGGCAAAGGAAGCAGTGCCTTGTGGGAGCAGGAGCTAGAGTTTAGCTCATTATTGCTGTCCTCTCCCCACAAATGAAGAATGAATAAATCTCCCCAGCAAATGACCATAAAATTCAGCCATTCATCTGGGGCCTAACTTTTCTTGGGATTATTATAAATGGAATGGTTTCTGTTACTAACAGCCTAAGGCTGCTATACAATTGCTGGCTCAGAGGTACCCAACTATATTAACTGTCAGCAGAGTTGCCAAGTTTAAATGAGATACGTGAGATTTTGTTGCTCATTAAAGGTATTGCCATGCATGAATTATTAAGGTGATCTTAATAAGTAAAATAGATAAGAAAAAACTCCATTAAAGAAGACTTCTTTTAAGTCTTTATGAATACTCTGAATTATTACCAAGCTACAACTTGGTGTCGTTTTGCAAATAGGCGACATTGTAAGATTTACTCCAGCTAGGCATTATGTCCTTGAGCCTTTTCTCTCAAAAAAAGTAATTATTCCTCATTTTTAGTGCATCTTTTAATTGTCTATTGCACATATCCACAAAACAGTTGACCTGTTCAGACGCTTGAAAAATCCTGTGAGCATCCATCCATTCTCTCTTGTTACAGTATTAAAATTGAGCAATCCGTTTACTATATTTATCTTTGGTGTCTGCTGTGTAATGGCCTTAAAAGTGACACTGCTTTATAGCAAGGTCCTTTGGATAATTCAGGGGAGACAAAAGTACCTGAATGGAGTCCGAGAGTCAGACCACTTCTTGACATATGTACCTGACATGCCAGAGTCACAAGAACCACCTGCCAGTTTCAAGGCACTTTATTCCAGATGCAAGCTAAAATACCAGTAGGGTATCTGCTCTATATCCAGTTACATTTTAAGTGAAGTGTTTTCTAGTTTCTCACCTCAGTGTCTGAAAAATCCCTCTCTCCAATGGAATGCAACATTGCTATCATCCTCCAGTCCTTAAACTGAGAAAATTAACATGGGGCTCATTACTGTAAGTCAAGTGTAAGAACGACTGTGACAATGTGGCCAGGGGAGCCTTGCCCACCCATTCACTCACCCACAGAACCTAGCACCATGAAGCTGGGACTCACGATGAGAGTTTGAGGTTTTTGGTGTTGGCACAGTAGTGGGTATAAGTCAACTAAGGTTGGTTGTCTGCAGATGGACAACCAATTGTTTATCAAACTGAAATGGGCAGTAGTCACCAGTAAAGATTATTCGTTGGTAAGTCACCCTCAAAAAAATATTTCTGATGCTTGAAATTATATGTAGGTCTATGTCATGAGTCAAAGTGATCCGTGTCCTTGAAAAGCTTTTAGTTCAGTGGACAAGCAAGGTTTAGATCCTTAATCGCCAGTAATCACAGAAGTAAATATAAAAGTACAACTGGGACAAGGGAAAACCAGGCACATCTTGCTTATGAGATGACATATTACAGGGTGATTGATTTGATCAAAGAGGTCAATAATGTCACCTTAAAAAGGGCAATTAAAAAATTAAAAGGTAATTGAGATAAAGTATGAGGGATGCATAGGAATTAGGTAAGAGTTCTCAGGCAAGGATAATAATGGGAGGAAGCAGGTGCAGCTACAGAATATATGGGCCAGGCAGAAACTAAGGCAGAGAGAGGTAAGAGGTGGTATTGGGTCATGAAGCACATTATAGGTTGTATTAAAGATTTGGGGGTTTGTGATAGAGACACTGAAACCTCTGTTAAAAATGGGGATAAGGAGACATGATTGCATTTACTTTCAGAAGTGCTTATTCTAAGTGGAAAACAGATGTAGGAGGAAAGGGTGAGGAGACTCTGGAACAGCACAAATCCTGGCGGTGGGCCTATGCCGATGGGCCAGCAGCAGAGACGGAGAGAAGCCAAGGAGAGAGATTCAAGGGGCAGGTAGGCAACACACAGGCTGAGGTTGATGGTGGAATAGACAAAGAGGGGGAGGGAACTGATTCTCTGGCTTCTGAGTCTCAAAACTGGTGAATTTCACTGGAAGGGAAGAAGGAGACTGAAGATAAGATTATGCCACACTGCTCCAGACATGGTTATGGAAAAACCTAAGTGAATTGGATTAGATAGATCATAGTCCTCTTCCTTGTCATAAGCATTGCTTTAGTCAGATCTTTGGGGGAAATGGAGGGATGAGTAAAAATCATTGTGATCTAGTGGAAGAATTGGATTTTTCTCCCCAATAATTTTATTGGGGGCTTGTACAGCGCTAATAACATTCCATATATCATTTGTATCAAGCATATTTGTACACATGTTGCCATCTTCGTTTCCAAATATTTTCTACTTGAGCCCTTGGTATAAGTTCCTCTTTCTCCTCCCTTTTTTTTTTTTTTTTTTTGGCATCACTGCTCTCCAGTGGTGGGAGTAGGAGGTCCAGCCCCACTGCTGGAATTGTCCCCGTGGCCGCCGTCCCGCGCACAACCACTACACCACCAGGGCTCAGCCCTCCCTTTTTTTAAATAAATCGTTTTATTGGGGGTTCATACAACTCCCATCACAATCAATACATATGTCAATTGTGTGCAGACCACATTTGCACACTTGTTGCCATCATCAGTCTTGAAACATTCTCCCGCCACTTAGGCCCCCAGTACCAGCTCCCCATGTTTTCCCTCCCTGCCTATTCCCCCCGCCCATGAACCCTTAAAATTTATAAAGTGTCATTATTTTGTCATATCATACGCTGTCCAACGTGTCTCTTCACTCACTTCCCCGTTGTCCATACTCCAGAGAGGAGGCTATATGTAGATCCCTGAAATTGGTTCCCCCTTTCTACTCCACCTTCCCTCCACCCTCCCATTATCATCACTGACTTGGATTTTTTTTTTGCACTATGGTAATCCTTGCTGCAATATAAAACCTGTAGGTTTGGAATGTACAATTGCTTATTAAATTGAGCATATAGGTTTGGGTTATTTTCATTATCTGCATAACTACGGTAGTCAAATATTTTGTTGTTGTTGGGTGCCCGTGTGTCTCTGCAGACTCAGATGACTCTATGTACAACAAGAGAGCACTGCTCAGTGCTGCGCATCCTCACAATGTGTTTGAACCCATGGCTGGGCTCCACCTGTATCAGTTCTTCTCACCAAGGGTCTGCCTCTCTTTCACGGATCTTCCACTTTACCAAACAGAACAGTCCCTTCTCCAGGCACCCAGCTCCCCGAAAACATGTCCAAAGTATATTAGACACACACTTCTAAATAAGGGACATTCTCACTGTACTTCTTCCAAGGTAGATTTGTATCTTTTTCTGCAAGTCTACAGTGCCTTCAATACTCTTTGATGATACCATGTTCAGCTGCATCAGGGTTTCTTTGGTCTTCCTTAGTCATAGTCCAGCTTCCACATACATAAGAAGCAAGTGAACAGTGCCATGGTTTGGATAAGTCACACCTTAGCCCTAAAGTGACACCCTTGTTCATCAACACTTTACAGAGATCTTGTGCGGAAGATTTGCCCAGTGCAATATGGTGTTTAATTTCTGGTTGCTCCTCTCATGAGCAATGGTTGCGAATGCAAGCAAAATTAAATCCTTGACAATGTCCATCTGTGCTCTGGTTAACATGATGCTATCTTGGTCCAGTTGTGAAGATTTTTTTTTAACACGGAGTTGTAATTCATACCAATACTTTATTATCAGTCTGAAAATTCCATTAGACTAGGAATTCTTTTTAATTTCCAGTTTAGTTCAACTGAGTAGGCCCACAGTAATGGACAGATGCAGTCTTAAGTTCCTACAATGAAGGAGGCTGCTATCTGGGGGAGATAAGAAGTGTACCCAATAAATAACTTTAAATGATACACATCCCTTATATCATTTAAACTTTACAGGTTCACTGAGGAAAAGGCGGGAAATACTGTATGACACAGTGGGAGAAGGCATTGAATGCTAGTGAGGGTTTTGTGGAAAACTTGAGTCCTGCATTCAAAGGATGGATTGAAACTAGGTGGGTCAGGGGAAGGACATTCTAAATAAGAAGAATAAGATGAATATGGCTGAGACTCATGGGCATGAGTCTGTGAGGAGCTGAGAACTTACTGATTAAGACTCATGTCTCAAAGCTGTGGGGTGGGGGAAATGTGGGTTAGAATCGGATAGTTTATGGTAAGCATGGAATGAGGCAAAGGTCGTTTGACTTGTGCAGGAAACAAACGACAGTTCTTTCTCCTGAAGTGGGTGGGGTTAGGAGGACAGAAAGACTCAAGGAAGAAAAATTGGCAAGAGCAGGATGATAATAATGCATGAAATAACATAGGTCTGGGCTAACAGTTAACATAGAGGAAATGGAGCAAATATCATAGGGTATTTCAAGGAAAAATTGTTTTAACTCAATCATCTACTTCTCCTTCTCCAGTCTACTTTCCAAGCACTAACTCTAAAGTAAGAAGCCTGGGAGAATGGTGAGAAAAAGCAGAGACCTAAAGGGGATTCCTCAAGGGACAATATGTTCAATTTAGTTCAATGGAGTTGAATTTAATGTGGTGACTGGAAGTACCAATGGAAACATCCATTTGACAAAGATGTGATGATGTGAACCCAGGGCAAATTTGTCAGCTTGAGAAGCCTGAACCTAGAGATGAGAGGACACGCTACATAAGTGAATCTGCCCTCCTCAGGAAACTGTTAAAAAGAAGAGAGAGGCCCGGTAGCCTTTTGGTAGCAAAGAAAATAGAAATGCCCAGCAAAAGAACCAAGGAATCGAGGCAGTCATAAAGGTAGATGAAGAATTAGAGCAGCATGGCATGCAGAATTCATGGAGGAAGAGTACAATACCAAGCAAGGAGAAGAGGTCAACAATTTTATAATGAATTCACTTATTAAATTTTGATAAGCAGTGAGCAGTGACCTTCAAAAGAATAATTACTATAAGATACCAGAAATAAACACACCTTGTCTGGTCCCCGAGCCCGTGTGTTTGTTAGCCAGTGTATTAACACTGCATCTTTATCTCTGGGCGAAGCTACAGCTCCAGGAGAAAAAGAAGGGAGCGAGGCCAGTAGCTCTTGAGAGAGATTGAAAAACAAGATGGAAAGATGCCAAAATCAATTTCAGAGCCCCTGATCCAAATCAGCCTCCTGCTCTTTACTAACCCCAGACCTAAAAATAACAGGTGACGCGGGTGGCATGAGTTCTTAAATTGTCACCTGAGAACCAGGGTGAGTCAATGGAAGGGCAGGTAACTCAATGCCCCCAAGAAAGTATGGGGGAGGGGACTGTCACTGGTAGGCTCAGGTGTGACTTGGCTATTTTAAGTCCCAGTTTGAAGAGGATCCATTCTCTGCTACTAGCCCTAATGCCCTAGCCGATACCACTAGACGTTAAAAATTAACTACCACCTTTTGGGAGCCAGGTGGGTTTAGTCACAGAGTGGAAGCTATTCAGTGTTTGCAAGAAATTTCAGGAAAGGACAAAACTCAATAAAAGGCAAGAAGACTGTGCAAGGATTTGTGGGATGGGTGGGGTTGGAGAAGACTATAGCTTTTGGTAGGTAAAAAAATTTGGTGAGGGAGGAAATTTTTCAATGATATTTACAACTATCATAGCAATAAACTCAAAAAAGCTCTCAAGGTTCACAGTTCTTTGAGGATTAAACATTCATTTTTAAAAGAGGAATTATTTAAGCATCTATTATTACTTATTTCTCTCTAAAATTGTGTCCACTTTAACATTATCTTTTGAATGTTTTCTTGCAAGCGTTGAGAGCACTGCACATTTTGTCAAAATTTTCAACCAAGTCAGAGAAACACTGGCCTTCTCTTAAACATCATTTCTTAAACATCACTTTTATATTTAGAATATCACTGCTATTATTTTACCAAATTCCTATTGGTCTTTCAGGATGACAGAACACAGTGATATCATTTCATCCCATGCAAACCCTTGAGCCTGTTTATTTTCACATACCAAATTCTCGCATCGGGTTAAAACTAATTGCGTCCATTTCTGCTTCTACAGAGAATAAAACTATGTCCAGAAATGCTGCATTCCCTCTAAGCTTTGTCAGTTGTCAATGCTGCTCTCAAAAGTTTCACTACAGAATGTGAGATTTGATTGTACTGGAAACATATAATTATTATAGATTATTGAGATTCTTTTACCAGGACACTGGAATCCATTCTCTGTTGAGAAGCTAGTTTATAAATTAAAGGAAAAGCCTTCTGCTGAAAGGACAGTCCCATGTGCCCGACAGCGTCGGGGACTTGCTCCGAGCATTGGCTTCTATGAGCCTTGCTGTCGGTAGGGGCTGTTCCATCAGTTCCAGCTCTGTGCCCTGTGCGCACAGCCGAATGAAACTGCTGCCCAGTCCATCGCCATCCTCACCCCTTCTGACGCTGAGCCCAGGATCTTATACTGGCAAGGCCCTTTCATACAGTTCCTCGTGTTGTGGTGACCCCCTCGACCATAAAATTTCCATTGCTACTTCTTAAGTGTCATTTTGTTACTATTAGGAATCAGGCGACCCCCGTGCCAGGGTCATTTGGTCCACCAGCCCCCCCCCCCAAGGGGTCACGACCCACAGGTTGAGAACCACTGTTTGGGTCCATGGTTGCAGCCACAGCATCAGTCCATCTTGTTGAAGGCCTTCTTTTTCCCTGGCCCTCTGCTTCACCGAGCTCAATGTCCTTCTCCAGCAACTGGCTTCTCTTGAAAATGTGTCCGTGAGAAGAAGTTTTACATTCCTTGCCTCTAAGTAGCATTCTGACTGTTGTTCTTCCAAAACAAACATGTTTGTTCTTTGGGCAGTCCACTTTCAATATTCTTCACCCCCATAGCAATTTAACCTTCACATGTGTATGGGGTCATTATTGGTACCTTAGACCTCAAAGTAGCTTCCTGGCTTTGCAACACTCTTCAATGAGGTCACGAGCAACTGCTTTACCCACTCTACTGAATGCCTTATCTCCTGACTGCTGCTTCCATGAGCACTGGTGGTGGGACAAAGCCAGATGAACTCATGAAGAACGTCAACCTTTTCCCCACATCTCGTGAAGTTACCAAGTCTTCCAGTTGTGAGGATTTTGAATTTCTGTACATTGAGTTGTGATCCATCCTGAAGACGGCCATCCTTGATCTTCAGCAGCAAGTGCTCCAAGGTCTCCTCTCTTTCAGCAAGCAAGGTTGTGTCATCTGCATAGCGCAGTTGGAACTGACGTGGCAGCACCTACCATCCACAAGGCTCATAGAAACCAACGCTGAGTTGGTAACCCAACTTCGTTGCTAATTATAATTAACAAGAAATAGTAGAGCTTTTAGTTTACTTTTTAAAAGACAGCCATTCCCCTTTATTTATAATCCTCAAATCCAAATTTTACTGTCAATTTGAGCATTAGTCTGACGCCGCATCTACCTATCATTATGTATATAATGCCTTGATTCATTTGACTTTTCATAATAGGAAAATTCTAAACATATGAAATTTTGAAAATGTGTACTAAATGCTCATATACTCATCTCCCAGCTCCCATGGTGATTAAGTCATGCCAACTTTGGCTTGTCCTTCAGCTCACTCCCACCATCACCACGTCACCGACGTGAATCCCAGACAGCTCAGTACTTCATCCGTGTACATTTGTGTATGCGTCACTAAAAGGAAAGGACTTTTCAATAACATGCTATAATATCCTGACACATCCTAAAAGTTTTATAAAAATGTCTAATTTTCAGGCTGAGCCCCAGTGGTGTAGTGGTTGTGCGCAGGACTGCGGCCCACTGAGATGGAGGTTCAATTCCAGCAGTGGCTCCACAGGAGCAAAGGCTGGGCCTCCTACTCCCACCACCAGAGAGCAGTGATGCCCCCAAAAAACAAAACAAAACAAAAATATCTAATTTTCATCAAATATACAATGAATATTCACATTCACATGTATGTATGTTTTTTCTCATAAACTGTGTTAATGTATTAGTCAAATCATAACATAATTCAATATAATTGACTGACATATAAGGTAAGTGTCCTTTAATTTGCGGGTCTGACTGTGTCCCTTGTAAGATAGAAACTAAGAAATGGGAAAGTTCTTTGATTTGACTCAAGCCATTCAGTAGCTAGACCAGGATTGTTCCAAAGTTTGCTATTTCACTCTCTCTCTCTCAAGGAATTGAGAAAGGCAGTTTGGAGTGGTTCATTTCAATGTTTCTATTACACACTCGGAGTTGTGCTTTCTGCCTAAGTCTGAAGAGAGATGATGAGGGAGCTGGGCTTTCTACAGACTGAAGTTATATCCTGTAGCTCAGACACTCACCCCCACCCCTCCACCCCCATGCATGTGTTCAGCTCTCAATGTATTATAAGGAAGCTTAGGGAAAAGGAAAATCAAAGGTCTAGATTCTTCTGTGGACACACTGTTCATTGTGATCACCGAGGTCACTTTTCTGCAGTGATCTCTGACGCCAACACTGAGCTGTCATGCTACTCGTCTTTGAGCCTTTGCCTGCCCTCCGCGGCAATCAGAGCTTTCCACGCGGAGCCAAGAAGGCCCTACCTTGTGAGTTCAAGCCGTGTGGGTGGTGCTTCCAGCAGCATGGCAGCTCCAGTAAGAACTGCAGAGTCAGAATGTGGTGCGCTCCTCGCTAGTGGCTAAGCTTCTGGTTGCTAACTGGCAGAAACATTGGCAGCTCAAACCCGCCCAGGATCTTTGGGAGAAAGACCCGCTAGTCTGCTCCCATACAAATGGCAGCCTCAAAACTCCTGTAAGGCAGTGCTTCTGTGACTTGGGGGTCGCTGTGAGGCAGGGTTGAGGCTGCACAACACCAGACTCTGTTCTATGGCTGGTGAGGCTGCGGAAGTCCCCTCCCTAGTTGGCAGTGCCCAAACTTAAAAATAAATAAACCGTATAAGATAATCTTTAATTTCTCTGGCTTATTCGTTATGATTATAGCTCAGTATCTTCTTAACCAGGAAACAATTCGTCTTCAATAACGTATACTGGGTCCATATGCATCCCTTTAGGGCTAACTTTTCTCCAGTCATGTCTGTAGGTCATTGACAGTGACCTTCTGTCCAATGGAATGGATACATGCCCCCCTTCCAGGAAACTTGGTGACAGTTTAAGCGCCGCACAGCTGCTAGCTTCAAGGTCAGAAGTTCAAACCTACTAGCCACCCTATGGGACAAAATGTCTGGCAGTCTGCTCCCATAACAACAACAACGACAGCCCACAAAGCAGTCTTGCTTCTCTATGTAGAGGCCCTGTGCATTGCAATCTCCTACACAGCACACAACGAGCTTCTTCCCAGCCCTGGTCTTTCTAGCTTGCATGGAGGGATGTAAAGAACTCTGGTCCTAGGAACTAGAAGCCACCTCAATTTCTTTAATGGAAAAGCTCGATTTTTATCTTACAGATTGAGGACATGCACACCTGAAACAGAATCTCTGACAGTCACAAACAAGAAATGTCGAAGTGCTAACTAGCTATGGAGCAATAGATTCTGTCCAGAGCTCTCATCAGTTCTGCATCAAGAACCTCCAATGAATATGCAGTCCCATATAAAATAGTCTAGGACTATAGGTTACTTCGGGGGAAGGTGGCTAAGCCATCAAGAGCTGTAGTGTGTGGATGAGACTAGGAGCACTCTCAGAAAGCGTGGTCGGGAGCATAAGGGTGCACCAACGACAAGGTCATTGCTACCTCTGACGGTTACCTTTCTCTTACGTCAGCTAAAAGCAAGGGCAACGCTGACAACATCGTCACTTCCTTTGATCTGGGCTCTCAGGGCCCCTCAGCACAGGGCAGGTTCATCGGGCCTATGACTGCAACAGATTAGGCCCCAGAAAACCCCTTTCTACTCATGAAGGAAGAACTTCCAAATGAGTTTCTACTTAGGGTTTTAGAGGAAAAGTTGCATTTCAACAGTGCACTTTGTAGGTGATATTCCCCACTTTATTTTTAACCACTTCATCAAGATATAATTCACACACTGTACAGTTCACACATTTAAAGTCTACTATCTTACTTTAGTGTATTTTTTCCAAGCAACAAAGCCCGTGGCCTTTGGCTTTCCTCTCTGTCCCACATGTACTTACACAGCTCAGTCCTCAACCCCCACTGATCTACTTTCTGTCCCTGTTCAGCCCCCTATTCTGGACATTTTGTTTTGTTTTGTTTTTGTTTTTTTTGGAGGGGGGGCATCACTGCTCTCCGGTGGTGGAAGTAGGAGGCCCAGCCCCACTGCTGGAATTGAACCTCCGTCCCAGTGGGTCGCAGTCCTGCGCACAACCACTACGCCACCAGGGCTCAGCCCCTGGACATTTTTTATAAATGGAATTATGCAAGATGACTGACGTCTTTCACTTCACGTTGAGGTTCAGCCATGCCATGCCATGTAGCAGTTCTTTATTCTTTTTGTGGCTAAGTCATATTCCATTGTATGGATATGCCTTGTTTGTTTGCCCATTTGTCCATCGATGGGCAAGGGAGTTGTTTTTCCCCTGGGGAGCTTGCTGTTCTTCTGACTGCTGTGAGCTTTCATGTCCAATTTGGGGGGGAGGGGTGCGTGGGCGGCAGCATGTGCCTCAGAGAGGAACAGCTACACCCTGTTGTAGTCTCTGTTTAACCTGTCAAGGAACCCAGATTCTCCCCCAAGATGGCTATGCCATTTGACCTTCTCGTCAGCCGTGTACAATGGTGTTGTGTTACCTTTCATCGTAGTTTGTGTTTGGTTTTTTGTCTTTCTAGTTTTTCTGAACAGACTCTGGTTTTGCCTATTTTAGGCAAACATAGGCCAACGGGTCTTAGTTTCTCTTCTTTTTTTAATGAACAAAGGAATCCCAAGTCCGTTTTTCTGAGGAAAAGTTGTGCTCTTCCTCCCTTAATAGCCTCCCAGACCCATGTTTAGATCGATGGGTCGGGAATCAGCAGAGTTTTGAAGGCTGTCATCCTTCTCGCTCTTGTTACATTTTTGTTTTGTTTGTGTTTGTGCATGTTTCTCTTTGTCTGTGAAATATAGCACTTACACAGAAGAACATCTTCTCTGAAGCAGCACAGCCCATCTCAAAGCAAAACAGTAAGAATGTCGTGTCGCTTCCTCTCCCTTCCGCTGTCTTTGACCAATGTTGTCCCCAAAGTTTCATCCTTTGGTGTGAAAACCATTTTTCTTTCTCATTAGTTTCCTATATGATATTGGTATCATAAACTATCTTTCTGAGACTAACTTTGCGAAGCATCATGTTCAGATACTGTCCATATATTATGGAGTTTGACACACTCATCATCGTTGTTTAAGGGTCTGTTGTATGTTTACCCCGTCCTTTGTAGTAGGCGTTTTTTATTGTCTCTATCTTCTTCCTCTTATGGAAATTGGCTGCCATGTGTGGGCACAAACTTCAAATGCGTCTTTTCTCCGGCAGTCTTCCCTACACAGCATCCGGCTTTCACCTGTGTGTGGAGCAATTGGCAACCCTGTGGCTTGGGCCCGGTGTACCTTACTGACCTCTTTGCTCTTGACCCGTTTAAAGAGATGGGGTCCAGCAGGTTCACGCTGTGCGCTGCACTCTGACACATAGATGTGCACTCAGGGAGGAACCGAGAGGAGACATCGCAAGGATCTGGAAACAGGAGAAAGCCAGGCCAGGGCCTTCTTTCCCTCCGCTCTAAGCAGCAGCAGCAGCTGCTGGTGGCCATGATGATAAGGCAGCTTCCGGATGAATAATGACATCTGCTGAGGGACCTCACTGAGGCACCTGTAGGTCTTCGTTGAAATTGAACTAATTAATTTTCACAGCACCCTTGTGAGACAGGAAGTAGCATTCTCCTTCTTTACCAGACAGCAGGTATCAGCCTAGAAACCTAACGTGATATGGCCCCTTTCCACTGTGAAGCCGTGACAGGACTGGGAATAACAAGTCCCCACAAGTCAACTCCAAACTTTCTTTCTGTACTTAAAATCTAATGAGGAAATAAAGTCATCAAATTTGAGAAGGGACTAACCCCCTCATGTTACATTACTCACATGGACATGGAATTTACTAGTGATAGAGTACACATTAGAGCCTTTGTCAGCTTTATTCCGATTCACCAACTCCTGTTCGGTTGGAATCCACACACTGCACACACTGAAAACGGCAGGGCTGAAGAAGCCCAGGAAGGCTATCAACCCCAACAGTCTCTCTGGAGTCTCCCTGCAGGCTCTGTGTCAGGTGGTACCCAGACGGTGATGAAGCTCAACCACTCACCAGAACACACCGCCACTCATTTGCTAGAATGGTCCCTGATCCCTTAATCAACTGTCATTTTTATGTCCCCTCCACAAAGGACCCCAGTCCTCGCCCACCCACCCAGGAGATGTCTCATATTTGACTCTTCCTGGGCAACTTCAATGTTACCCACGTACAGCTCGCTCTTTCAGCAGTTATTGGTGAAGTCCCACCGCTAAGTGTCATTCACAGTGAAATGATACCTAAGGCATCTAATCTAGCTGAGAGGAAACTAACATGAATACCCATCAAAAACCAAACCCACTGCTATCAGGTCAATTTTGACCCATCTCGGCCCAATGGAACAGGATAGAACTGCCTCCATTGGACTTCCACAGATATAAATCTTTAAGAAAGCAGGTTGGCACATCTTTCCTCCGAAGAGCAGCTAGTGGGTTCAAGTCACCGACCCTCAGTTAGCAGCCAAGCCTTTAGACAGGACATCCCCGGAACTTGCAACGTATGAATGGTTGCATTCAACGCAGAGTCATGAACGCTTTGACGGAGCAAGTAAGAGATATTAGGGGAACAAGAAATGATCTTACTCATTATCTCCAGGCACTGAAGATAAAAGCCAGATTTTCTGGAGAAGCCGTGAGAAACTCACTGCCAATTTAGAAACGTGTTGCTCAAAAGCAAAATACATAGAGAAATGCTGACTAGTTAACAGACTGAATCCAAGCGATGATGTGCTGTGATGTTTAGGACACTGTTTGTTGCACATAAATAGGCATTCAGAGACTCACAGCCATGGAGTCAGCCCTCACTCACAGTGACCCTTCCGACCGACCGGCAGAGCTGCTCCTGCAGGTTTCTGAGACAGCCACTCTGTATAGAGGTAGAGGCTACCGCGGCGTTAAACAGAAGACCTGGTCAGCGGGGCCACAGAATGGAAGAGCTCCTGGGGCATCTCCAGTGCTCACTGTGGACGTGGCGTCCCTGAGTGCCCACTCACTGCCCCCAGAGAAGGAGTCGCCACCTGCTGCTGCATGCATCCGAGCTGGCTTATAGTGCCCCCCCCCCCCCGGGTGCCAGATGGAGCTGTGTTCCATCGGTCTAGATGTATGATTGGGAAGTGGGATGCCAGACCTTTCTTCGGAGCTGCCCTGGGCTAGACTTTGATCTCCAACCTTTCGGTGAGCAGCTCAAAGCGCTCCCTAATGACACCGCGCAGAAGTTCCTGCACTCAGAGAGCAGGGATCGCGTGCTCAATCCTGCGTGCTTGTGTATAGCGCTGAACAAACACAAGGGGATCTTGTTCCCGTCTAACTTTCTGTGCCCAGCAGGAGACAGATACTTTACACATTAGTATGCAAGTGAAAGTGTGGTTGCATTATGACAAATACTGCAAACCACAAAAAACATCGTCTGCCTTCTGGAAGAATCACATGGATGAAACACTTATCTTTCAAGATGCCTTTTTTAAAAAAAATCATTTTATTGGAGTTTCTTATACCTCTTATAAGAATCCATGCATCAACTGCATCAGTCATTTCTGCATGTGTTGCCATCATCATTTTCTTTTTTGAATCATTTTATTGAAGGCTCATACAGCTCTTATCACAATCCATACATCCATCCATTGTGTCAAGCACATTTGTACGTGTGTTGGCACCATCATTTTCAAAATGCTTTCTTTCTACTTGAGCCCTTGGTATCAGCTCCTCTTTCTTCCCTCCTTCCCCCTCCCTCTTATCCTTCTGAACCCTTGATAGATTATAAATTATTATTATTTTCATTTCTTACACTATCCACTGTCTCCCATCACCCTCGTTTCTGTTGTTGACCCCACTCCATTGTTAAACGTGGGTAAACAGTGGTCCTGCTTTCTCCCCCTTTTCTGCTCCCCTTCTACCTACTCCCTGGTATTACTACTCTCATTA
Source organism: Nesogale talazaci (assembly GCA_004026705.1). Taxonomy (NCBI): domain Eukaryota; kingdom Metazoa; phylum Chordata; class Mammalia; order Afrosoricida; family Tenrecidae; genus Nesogale; species Nesogale talazaci. Next base: position 21,201 of record PVJH01004266.1, read on the forward strand.
CTGTTCCTGAGGGGGTTATCTGTCCTGGATTCTGTGCATCGAGAGCTTTTATCTGTACCAGTGTACATGCTGCAGTCTAGCTGGATTTGAAACTTAGAACTCAGGTCATGACAGTGAGAGGGGTGAGGTGGGGGGATGGGAACCAGTAAAGAACTAGAGGGGGGCTGGCCCCCGGTGGCGTAGTGGTTGAGTGTGGGACTGCGGCACATTGGCTTGGCCGTTCAAATCCAGTAGCAACTCTCAAAGAGCAAGGCTGGATGGCTCCCACGACCACCAGAGGGCAGTGATTGCCCCACCCAAAAAAATAAAAGAACTAGAGGGATGTCCTTACAGGGGTTGCAGGGAGGAGATGAGTCAGTCTAGGTGCAGTGTAGTAACAACAAAATAAGCAACTTTCCTCTAGTTCCCAAATGCTTCCTCCCACCCACTATCATGCTCCCAATTCTACCAGACAAATCGAGTTAGATCAAGGGATGTACACTGGTGCAGGAAACATGAGGAATTCCGGATAGATGATCCCTTAGGACCAGTGATGGGAGTAGTGATACCAGGAGGGTGGAGGGATGGTGGAATAGAAAGGGGGAACCAATTTCTGGGATCCACATATAACCTCCTCTCTGGGGTAAGGACTACAGGGAAGTGAGTGAAGGAACACATCGGACAGTGTATGATATGAAAAAGTAATAACAATTTGTAAATTATTAAGGGTTCATGGGAGAGGGGGGAGGGAGGGAAAATATGGGGAGCTGGTACTGGGGCCCTAGGTGGAGGGAGGATGTTTTGAGAGTCATCATGGCAACAAGTGTGCAAATGTGGTCCGCATACAATTGGCGTATGTATGGATCGTGATGGGAGTTGTATGAGCCCCCAATAAAATAATTTATAAAGAAAAAAGGGAGTGGGAAAGAGGAGCTCATACCAGGGACTCAAGTAGAAAATATTTAGGATTGAAGATGGCAACATGTGTACAAATATGCTTGATACAAATGATGTGTTGAATGTTATAAGAGCTATAAACCCTCCCCCATAAAATCATTGGCGGGGGGGGGGGGAGGAGAACTAGAGGCATAGTGTGAGAACCTCACATTTTAGCTGAGCTTTCAAGGGCGCACTGGAGTTATCCAAGCAGAGAGGAAGAACCCCCTGACCGATTTGTGGATAAATGTGGGTGTGCTCTGAGACCTGAACACAGGAGCAATGTCTAGAGGTAAGAGCTGGGTGCAGGGAGGAGGACTCTCCAGCAGAGCCTCAAGAACTCACATGACAGCCTCGGGTACCAGTTCCGTGCAGTAGGAAGTCATCAGAGGGTATGAGAGTGGGAGGAGTTCGTGGGATTTAGAAAGCAAGAGAGATTGTGGGAAAGCAACAACTGCATGGTCTCGGGCCACACTGCCAACGATTGTGAGAGAGCAGCTTAGCTCTTCTTGTGGCTGTTTGATAACTCCTCTTCTATGTCCCGGATTTTGTCAGTGTTTTCAGTTTTTAAAATATTTGTTTTTTGAATCTTACTGTTGTCATATCTTTTTCTCTGCATACTATAGATATTCCTCACTCAAATGATAAATGGACACTTTTAAAATAGTTTTGAGATATAATTAGCATCATATAATGAAATGGTTATGTGCAATTATCACCACAATCAATTTGGGGACAATTTCTTCCTTCTTGTACCCATTGCTGTGGACTCCCCACTTCCCCTCAACCCATAGTTGCTAATTACATGGTTCCACCCATCCTGACTTCCCTATGCAAAACACACACACACTTGAAAGGCCCAAACCAAGAAAGAACTCAGTAACAATGACAAAATAAAACAGAGTAAAACCTCAGTTGAAAAGAAAACAGAAAATATTTAAAAACCAGGATAAATTCAACATGGACAAAAGAATAATCTAATGACAAGATGTTGCATGCCAGCGTAAGTCCACTTTACACTGTCCTTTGTCTGATATTTGGGCAACTCCTATTCTTAGACTATGATCAGTAGCTATTCACCAGGGACTCAATCCACGTGGGAACCCTGCAGATGGACTTGGGGTTTGCACCATCAGCAATTCCATTCTGCAAACTGTATGTCTAGAATTAAGATTCTGGGACTCTTCCCTCCTCTGAGCTTAGATTTGATTATTTATACTCCTCGGATCACACTTGCTCATGTGTCCTTCGGTGCGGGCTTTGCTCACCCTCACTTCGATGCCTGCTTGTTTTGAGACAAGCCGTGAAAACCCCAGAAACTTTTTTTCTGATAGCGGAGCACCATCTGATTTCTTCACCACACTGTGTTACAGCACTCCTGTCTTCAGTGATCCCCTCATGAGAGCAAGCACTGAGCAGGCTCTTCTCATAAGAACTAACTCCATATATTAGGGCTACGATCAAGTGAGATCTCAAAACCCATTCATATCCCTATGTTTATATATGTCCCTGGTTCATTTAGAAACATCATTATCACTTTATGGGGCACATCATAAATCATCTGCATGGAGCATAAGGTAATTCTACTGTGAGCAACATTATTTTAGTCAATGGTATAGAATTTAAAACACTGGAGAAGGGAATTTATACATGGGTAGGGACATGAATTGTTCATTTGTACAGCTTTGAAACTTAGGTTCCTGGACACTAGCCGCACAAGCCAGAACTCAGCTCAGACTCACCGCCATCGAGTCAGTGTTGCCTCAGAGTGGCACCCTGTGGGTTTTTGAGGCGAAAACTGTCCACAGGAGTAGAAAGTCTAGACTTTCTCCAGAGGAGCTGCTGGCGGTTTCACACTGCCGACCTTGTGGGTCGCAGCCCAGTGCGTAGCCACCACTCCACCAGGGCCCCTTCCTGCACACAAACCATAAGGTAGAGAAGGCGGTGCTTTCAGTAGCCCTCATTTACAAAGGCAAAACAATGCGCAGCACACTAAGGCATGTCACAAAAATGCAGAGAGACGATGAAAACAGCACGCATGGGTTGGGCCCGGTTGCCATTCATTGAGCACCCTCAAAGCAATACGTTTGATCCAAACCAAAGTCCAAGGACCACCCATTCCCAAACCTGAGGACAGGTAACCAGCATCTGTTGCTTCTCCCGCTAGAGCATTTCAGTTTTGTTCAAGGGGATATTTCAATTCCTAAGACCTGCTACCAGTGAGTTTTAGGTAAAGTTCAGTTGTCTTAGGGGGGTGTCCAATTCCAGTCCTCCTCGTGTGGTCTAATGAGTAGGGTTGTGTGTATCAGAAAGACCATCTGATGCCCCAGTTGTCTATGGAGCATGTGACTAAGGTCAAGTACTAGAGAGAAAGTTGATCAAAAGTGCTCATGTAGGAACAAAACACCAGGGGTATTTTCCCCTTGGCGTGTGTATAAGTAATGTTAAGCAATAAACAGACTCTCAATGACAAAATGTGTGTGACTCGATGAACACACAATTTGCTTTGGCTAAACACTATCCACGTTCAACTCTCTTGAGCATCCAGACATAATTGGGGTTTTACTGCCATCTAGTGCCTCTGAAAACATACGATTATTTGCCTTTTGGACCATGACACTCCTCCAAACCGGGTGAGTGAGAGAGATAATTGGCTGCTGCCGCCGTGTGCCCTCAAATTGGTGCCAACTCACTGTGGCTCTAAGCACCATGGAGGGAATGCTGCCAGTCTGGGACCTGCTCACAACTGTTGTTACAGTGCATCCCATGGCTGCAGTCACTCTGTCAATCCACTCTTCTTCCTCCTCCTTGCACTTCACCAAGCACGATGCCCGTTTCCAGGGGCACCTGAGACAACATCTTACCCTCCTCGAGTCTGTGGGGCCCTCTGCTACACAGACATGTTTGCTCCTTGGGCAGCCTGTAGTATTTTTAATAGTCTTCACCAGCAAAATAATTCAGATGAGTCAATTCTTTTATAGTCTTCCTGACTCGGCGTACAACGTCCACGTGCATTTAATGCAACTGAAAAGGACGTGGCTTGGGTCAGGCATATCCTCGCCCTCAAACTGGCATCCTTTGAGAACAAGAGATGTACATGTATTACAATTTCTGCTGTTAACTAATCTTGTTTGGGTTTCACTATCGTTGCTTCAAAGTCAATAGTAAATATATCTGGTCGGATTTATTACCTTGCCATTTTCCCTGTCCAGTTAACTAGGATTTCATTGAGCACAGTGCTTTACACCCATCTTGCCTCTGAAAAATTTCTCTGAAAGAATTCCTCAGGACAGCTGTGTGAAGTGAAACAGTTAGACCACCGCACGAAGGCCTTGGACTTTGAGGAGTGAAAGGGGGCTGAAATCCAGCCCAGAATCCTACTCCCCAAGGGTTATGTGCTCCATTTCCTAATTGGCACATATTACTTAGCCCCTCGGGGCCAGACTACAGTCTTTCCCACACAAAATGCAGAGCCAGTAGCCCTCCAAGACGTCCGGGTTTAGTGTTAAATTTCATTTCCACTTCGTTTCTATGTACAAGACTTGCTACGAGTTCAAAGAAAAGAAGATGACCCATCTATCCTGGCTCTGTTTGATTTGGTTTCATTCAGGAGGGTGTGCCTAGACTATCACAATGGCGAGACCCAGACTTTTCAGAAGCTGAGTGAGACTGGTAGGAACGGACGTGTCTCTGTGAGTGTTCTGCAGCTCCGTGTCCTCATTCACGCATGCAGAACACCGCCTCCTTCCCACCGCATCCTTCATTATCATTCCTTTCTCCTCTGAAGGTCCCAAGCCACTCGTTTCCGCTGGCATCAACCCGCTCCTTTTGACAAGCAGCAGACGTGGGCGATAGATAATGTCTATATCGGGGATGGATGCATAGACATGTGCAGCGGCCATGGGAGATGCATGCAAGGAAACTGTGTGTAAGTGGGTTTGTTTTGTGTTTTTTGCCTCCTTCCAGCCAAAAGGTTTTTCTGAAACTGGTTTTTGAATCCCTCCCAAGGGACCTTACATCCTGTATTTTTCTGAAATATAATACTGAGCTAACTGTGGAGTTGATGGGTATTGCATCTTCATTCTTGCTGAGAAATGAAGAACTGAACAATATAGCTCGCTTGCCAGGAAAAGGCTGAGTTCTAATGGACTATATTTTATTTCTTTCTGGGGTGATTCTGGTACACTTGAGCCTTGAAAAAGACATTGGAAAAGGTTCAAGAGTTCAGTATGTTTGGACCCAAAATAAGTCATCGTAAATGTGTTCCTCCCTTTGGTCTGAATAGATAGATAGATAATGTAGATACAGATACATATATATTAATCTATATATATAGATACATATTACCCGTGGTTTAATTGGTCTATCCCAGTGTTGTTTGCATATGAGCGTATACACATATCTGGCTGATTAATCAGGCATACTTGATAAAGAGGCCATTTATATGGCTCTAAGAGAGCCTTTATATCTTTGCAAAGATAAAAGGAAAGTGTTTTTTGGGCATGTGTGTGCATGTACTGATAAACTATTGATCTCTGTGCTTTATTTTCACGGATTTGCTATCTGATGGGGTAGTATAAATAAGGGAATTTGTAGTTCTTTCTTCACTAAGGTCCACACACCTGGAAAGAGTCTCTTTTGATTAACGCTCTTGCCAGTGCCTATATTTACCCTTGGCATGCATAAGCTTATTCATATTCCAAGGGCAGCCAGTCCTTTAGCCAGAAGGCAGATACTATCCCAAATACCGTCTGTTTTGGGAGTCTGGTATCTTGGTTTCTTCCATGGCACCAAAACTTCTGTTAGAAAGACTTCATTTCATAAATTAGGAGGCCCTACCAGTCCTGTTTGGCAGTCCCATTTGTTTATCGGCCAGCCAAACTGTGACCGAGCTTTAAGGGCTATTAGAGCACAAAAAGAAATCAAAGGCTTCCAAACTGGCAAAGAAGAAATAACACTCTCGACTAGCAGATAATAGGATTCTTTGCATAGAAAGCCCCAAAGCCTCAACAAGAAACGTTGAGAGTTAGAACTCATTGAAAGAGTCAGCAGCTGGACTAGCATACAAAAACCCACTGGAGTCTTGTCTACTGAAGAGAGCTCCGCAAAGAACAGTATCATTTATCAGAGCCACCCAAGAGAGGAGTCATCGCTTTAGTCATTCTTGGATGTTGCTTCTCTCTCTCCACCTGTAAACATAAGTCGGGGCCTTTGGAAAGTCGAAGAAAGCCATAGGGGCAGTTCTACTCTGTCCAAGGAGTGGGGGTCAGGCAGGCAGGCAGACAGACAGAAATCATTTCAGGACCCCCCTAGTGGCCCAATGGATTGAATTCTGGGTTACGAGCAGAAATGCCAGCAATGATTTGAAAACATCAAGGAGCTCCACAGGAGAACAACGGCATTGAAGCAGTCTGCTTCCTTAAAGATGCCCCCTGCCCCACCTTTGAACGCTTGGAGAAGTTCTACTCTGCTACATAGGGTCGCTGAGTCAGACTCAGCTCAGTGAGAATGGAAGAAATGATTCCTTTCTAACCTAAAGCACTCTTGTCAAGCATAGGTGAATTCTGGCAAGCTCTAGATAAGTAACCTTCCACCATCCTGGCTAGGAGAGAGTTGGCCTGACTACTGTACGAACCACCCTGCAGGGACTATGCTGGATGTTGACTCTGCCTCTCTCTTTCCCCGGACCCAGCTGTGATGAGCAGTGGGGTGGCCTCTACTGTGACGAGCCTGAGACCTCCCTCCCCACCCAACTCAAAGACAACTTCAACCGTGCGCCATCCAGCCAGAACTGGCTGACCGTGAATGGTGGGAAGTTGAGCACCGTGTGTGGAGCTGTGGCTTCCGGAATGGCGCTCCATTTCAGCGGGGTGAGTGCTTGTCTGCTGGTGACTCACTGCTGTCTCCTCCCTTTAGCGCCCCAACCCCCCAAAATCGCAGAGTCTCTTTTGAAGTGTAGTTGGCAAAACAAGACAGAGCGGTTGACTGCTCTGAATACACAGTTCTGATCTGAGTCTGCACCTTCATACAAGTCAGAAGTTAACTGATTTCTAGCATGTCCCTAACACCATCTGTCGAAAGGATGTGATGACACAGGGTAGCGCCTCAGTCCAGGGCATGGTTAAGTATACTTATAAGGACTGACATGAATGTCTGCGCTGTGAGAGATCTGCATTCTGCATGGATGTCTTCTGTGTGCTTTGTTCACTAAGTGTAAACCCTACCAGTGTTTCCCCAAGTGACAGTCCTGCCTCCAACGGGTGATAGAACCATCCAGGAGGGCTGCAAAAGCAAATGCCTACCCTTCTTCCTGGATCAGGGGCTACAGCACAAAGGTTTTTCATGGCCAGAAGGACACTGAACGATATTTTTTGAAGGAAGCAATAGTCCCAACCTACAAGAGTGTGCAACAGATTTTTAAGAAGCTAAAATTCTGGGAAATTAGTATCAATGGTTACCGAATTTATTGACAATAATCAATCCTTTATAATTTATCCAGAAAGAATAATTGTTCATGGCTACTTAATGCTTGTATTTATAGCACTTTATTAATGTGAGTGATAACAGTGTTGGAAAAAAACCATTAAGAAATCTTATAATCATTCTGCTTTTGCTGCCAAATCTTACTTTGTTTAGAATTATAATTTCTCCAATAACATAATGAGATGCTCTTCATGGGCAAATTAATAAAATATAGTAAATTTGTTGTCAGCTCTCTCTCCTCCCCTGTCATTGATTGTCTTTCTGCCAACTAAGTACGTTACATACATTGACTCTGTTATCCAAAGAATTGAAGAAGAACATACAGGATTTTTATAATCTGACAAGGAATGTAATGTTAAGAATTCTCTTCCAAAGTTGGCTGGAACTCTAATTAATTTGCTAACATCCAGTGCCCTAGTTTTCCTTATATGTTCAACTAATTTCTACCTATCTATGGTAAAGAATTTTTGTGGAAGGCATTTACATATGTTATAAAGTTTAACTAAAAATAACTACAGTAATCTCCAATTATAATGTTGTTAAGTTCCATTAAATATTCTTAAGTATTTATTAACTTCACTATGTCAATGTGCTATTCCATTAATAGCTGGTGCTTTAAAAAAAACAGCATAATAGATAGAACTCATTTAAGGCCTAGAACAGTTACTTTAATTCTAGCTCTCATCTCGCATGTAAGAGGTAAAAGAACATCTTATACTCTCTTGCTCTATGCTGATAAATAAATCATTTAAAATGAAATTTAAAACTTCAGTAACATATGATGAGCACCTGCTATGTGCTGGCCATCATGCGAGGTGCCAGTGTAGTAGGAGAGATGGCAGGGAAATCAGGGCTACAATACCTGATGACGTGTATTTCAAAGGAAACATCTACCGTGCATTTCAAAGGAAGTATCTACTGGGAGCCAGCGAAAACCTAGCCTCTGTCATCACATTCCTCCTCCTCCCTATCTTTGCTCTCATTCTGAGTGTTTTCTTTTTTCATACCTTAGGGTTGCAGTCGATTGTTGGTCACAGTGGATCTAAACCTCACAAATGCCGAGTTTATCCAGTTTTACTTCATGTATGGATGCCTGATCCCACCAAACAACCGTAACCAAGGGGTTCTCTTAGAATATTCTATCAATGGAGGCATCACCTGGAACCTTCTCATGGAAATTTTCTACGACCAGTACAGCAAACCTGGGTTTGTGTTCGTTTTCTCTCTCCCCACCAGTATGCTCAGCAACAGTGCTTGGTGTGACCACACAATCGTCCATCACAGAGACCACAGACAGGGAGAAGGTGGGACCCGCCTGAAAGCTTAGCGGGGCACCAGTTAGTCTAATAACTTCAAGGGCAGCATTTCAAAACCACCAGCCACTCCATGGGAACAAGAAAAGACTGTCTGTTCCCAGAAAAAATTCCAGCCTTAGAAGCCTCCAGGAGCAGTTTCACTCTGCCCTTTAAGGTCTCTATGGGTCAGAAATGACCCACCAACAGCCGCTCAGTCTTGCAGATACCAGGGGCTTCTACTAGTCAGGGGAAAGGGGGAGCAGCAGCTGAACAAACAGCAGCCGTCTCAGCCACAGGCAGCATCGTGTGCTTGCCGTCGAGGCAGACACCAGTAGAAGAAATCCACCTGCCAAGTGATGCAAAACATATCGCTTTGCTCTGTGCAAAAAGTGTCAGAGCGGGAAGCAGCTGTGAGACCAAGTGTATTATGGTCTTGGTGTCTTTGATAAGAATGAATTTATCAACCCTCTTGGGTATGAGTTCCCAGACAATCCCAGAGCGGAGAACACAGGGCGGGGGAAGCCTGGTGTCCACAGGGTCAAGCAGAACAGTCTCATCTACTATAGTTCCCTGAAAGAGAAAGCAAATTGACCATGGAAAAACAGTGTCCATCATTTACTTAGACTTTCAAGAAGCCTTGGGTAAATGTCTACTCCAAAGGCTTTTAAAGTGTAGTCACTGTTTTCTCAGAGAAAGGAAACTCATTTAGAAGATAAGGGGGAGGAAGGGAGACAATGGAGACAAAAGATCTTTATTCTGAATGAGGAAGCATGGATTTTATGTTCCTCCAGAGATCAAGAGGGGTTTTATATTATTTAATACATTTTAAAGTGTTATTTTTACATGCTAAACTAGTAAAAATCAATTGCAGAGAAGCCTCACAAAGTGAGCACACAATGAAAGGGGTGGCTCAAGTGCTTTGAAACTGAGATGTATGCATAAATCAACTGTGGACAACCTTGTTTGCCTGAAGAGTGATGGTCTCTAAGCCCTCAGTAGCTACTGGTAGGGGGGTTAGGATTCATAGTCCATACATCCCTTCCCTAAGACAATGACCCTTTCGGCTATCAGTGCCTAAAAATCAAACTCACTGCCAGCAAGTTGGTTCCAGTTTAGAGCACCCTTACTAGGACTTCCAAGAATTTAAATCCAGGAAAGACAGCGCCCCCCCCCTTTCTCCTGAAGAGCGGCAGGAGAGTTTTGAACTACTAACCTTGAGGCAAGAAGCTCATCAGTGATCCCACAGTGCCATCAGGGCCTTTTGTCCAAAGGGCAAGAAAGGTGTTTAAAACCTTTGTATTAGAAGTCCAACCAAGAGCATCCTAACTGTGAAGGATCTTGGTTAGTCCCCCTCACCTGCTATTCTAGTCTCTATCCTTCAAGGACAGCATCAAAGGTGGGCATCAGAATAAACAAGGAGATGCCGTGCAAACATCAGTAAATTAGTGAGACCTCTTCAGTGGGAAAGACAAAGATAAATGTGGCTCAATGCATGCAGTTGGGCTGGTTGTCAGGCCCAGGCCTTTAACATTAAAGGGAGGCTGATGAACACTGTCAAGAAAAGTAATACTTTAGGCTGGGAAAATGAAATTGTTTTCTCCTAACAAAAATCCTTTACCCCAACTATTACCAATTAGAAATATTAAGTTCAAGACAGGTTTGATACATTGGTGAGGGTAGCATTGTGACTGGGAGATATTTTAGACTTTCTTTCTTGCCTGTTAAAGTTCCTGGTACAGAATGAAGCCCTATTTTCCCATGTCTCTTCAGAGAGACTTAGTCAGGGGTAGCATGAGGTCCTGTGTTTTCACTCATCATTCCTTAATATTAGGACAGTGTCAGTAACATGCATCATCAGGCAGGGTCAGTGTCTGAACCCCCAGCAGCTATCAGAGGAATGACACTCAGCCAGATGAGCCTTCGAAGCAGGGGCCTCAGGCCTAAACCCAAACCCACTGCCATCAAGTTCAATTGACAGCCACCCTCTAGAGGGTTGGCAAGGGTATAGATCTTTACCAGCGCAGACAGCCTGTCTTGCTCCAACAGAACAGCATTGTGGTGAACATCCCAGCACTTAATCCGCTGCACCACTCGTGTCCCCCAGAGCTTGTCACAATGGATGCTTGTCCATTCTGTCCCAGATACCCCTGGAAATGGAACAAAAACAAGATGCCACAAGGCAGCCGAGGAAACGGACCCCTGAGAGACAGAATGAAGCCAGCCTTAACTTAGGACCCCGGTGCATATACTGTAGCCCTTGCTCTTGCTGCAGACCAAAGGGACCCCAAGGGATACTTGTCCAGGGACTGAGTTCCATGAACTAGTTCCAGGATGCTCCTGTGTGTTCCTTTGCTAGTTCCCCGTGTGACTGCCACCTGAGAGAGCGTCAAAGCCAGCCAGCTTCTCAGAGTGTGGAGGGCAGGGGAGAGTCTCCTCGTGTCTTGGCGCCACCCACCACCATGTCTCTTTCTTCTGCTTGTAAATCTTGTACACAGACAAGGCCCTTCCCAAGCCCCTCACTTATCTTACAGATTTGTGAATATCCTGCTTCCTCCCGATGCAAAAGAGATCGCAACACGCTTTCGCTGGTGGCAGCCAAGGCACGAGGGCCTGGACCAGAACGACTGGGCCATCGACAACGTGCTCATCTCCGGCTCTGCCGACCAGAGGACCGTCATGCTGGACACCTTCAGCAGTGCCCCCGTGCCCCAGCATGAGCGCTCCCCTGCCGACGCCGGCCCCGTCGGGAGGATCGCCTTTGACATGTTCATGGAGGACAAGACCGCAGGTGCCTTTCTCCTTGATTCTAAGTATAGAAAGCAGAGGGCGTGCTGCGGTCATCTGGCCCCAGCTCGCTTCACGCCTCAGAAGGCAATTTTGCACACACTCACCTGGTGTGCCAACAGCCAGAGGGTTCACGCGTGCTATCCTGCCTCTCTGCATGGTGCAAACGGTTCATGCACTCAGCTGCTTGCTGCAGTGTTGGCAGCTAGACCACCCCGAGGAGCCTCGGAAGCAGCGCCCAGCGGTCAGCTTTCAAAGTCGATTAGAAGTTCTGCGGTGACGCACAGTCACCGGGAGCCAGAGCCATCCCAAGGAAACGAATAGGGTTCTTTCCCGAAGTCTCCCAAATGTACCTTAGCGCTCCATATCTTCTTTCACCCAGCCAGCAAGCCTGTCTTCATAATTGCCATTCTCTAGTTGCATCACCAGGACGTTTTCCCTTTCTTAGAGGAAACGCATTCCTTTCTGTGTTTCCTGGGCTCCACTTTGAGTAAAAAGCCAACCTTTCCCCGTAGTTTTAAAAAAATATGTCCCACGGCAATCTGCGATGGCATTTCCTGCTGCAGGCGGTGTCAAGGTCTTGCTCGTGGCTCTCTGACCTCAGTAGGTATCCTCCAGGGATGCCGGTGAACCGGGGAGGGTCCTGTGTGCTTCTCCCATTTGGAGAGCCTTGGTTTTGTCTTCTTTCGTGACACCACAATGGTCCCCTTTTTTGTAAAAGGATTTCTTAGAGGAAGCACATGGTCTTGTTTTGCCACATCGTTGATTTACTACGTAAACTATATCTTCAGGTGAGGTAGTCTTTAATCAGAAAAAAAGATGAAACTATGATGCCACTATCAATTCATCAGAGAACAGAACTGCATCACACCCAACTCTGCGTCTTGATCAGAGAAGAGACAAGCTGGATCTATTTTGCTAGAGTAAGACGTTTAAGAGCCTTCTAGGGCCTTGAAGCCTATCTGGGGAGACAATTGGAAATTTGGGGAGTTTGATCACTTACAGTGATGATTTTTGAAGTCATATATGTTCAAAGTATGAAATTGAGACAAGGTGAAAATCACAAGAATGAAAATCAACCTCATCTAAAATCTCATCCCCCAGAGCATGACCACTGTCAATATCTCGCTTAGAGTCATCCTGTACGCGGACTCCATTCTTACTGACCAACACTGAGTAGGGTTTCTGAGACCATGAATCTTTAAAGGGGCAGAGAGCCTCCTCCTTCCCCATGGATCCGCTGATAGATTTGATCTGTTGACTTTTTAGCAACTCAATGCCTAACCCACAGAACCACCAGAGTTCCTTAGAAATATATAAATAGAATTTCAACAGAATCATCATCTTACCTCATGTATATGTGGGAGCTTGATTCTTTTAATTTTAATAAATCATTTTATTGGACACTCTTACAGTTCTCAAAACCATTCATCCATCAGTTGTTTCCAACACATTTGTACGTATGTTGCCATCAACTTTTCCAAAACATTTTTTTCTACATGAGCCCTTAGTAACATCTCTTTTTCCCCTCCCTCCCCCACCCCACCTACCCCTGTGAACACTTGATAATTTATAAATTATTTTTATTTTCATATTTTACACTTGTGTTAGTCTGGGTAGGCTAGAGAAACAAATCCATAGACACACATATGTATATAAGGGAGAGGTTTATATACAAGAGGAATGGAACGTTGAGAAAACATCCCAGCCCAGTCCAGTCCAAGGTCATAAGTCTGATATTAGCCCATATGTCTGATACCAATCCATAAGCCCTCTTCAGACTCACGAAACACATGCAATGACACCAGGGCAATCACAGGCCAGTGGGTGCAGTCTTGGGTATCCAGTGGTGGTAGAAACATCTCAGCATTGGCAGGGGTCTCTCTCTGGCTCCTCAAGCATCTCAGCACTGGCAGAAGTCTACATGGCTTTTCCAGCTTCAGAGGTATGGTTCCATCAGGGTAAGCCCATGTGGCTTCTCCAAGATGTCTCACAGGGAGTCAACCATGTGTCTTGTCAGTAGAGCATCTCCAAGGGACTGAACTGTAAGTCTCTCACCTCCAAGGGGAAAATATGGACAGATTTCCCAGAATTCTCAGGAGAAAGCCATGCCCACACAGAGGCTTTATTGGCTATCTCCAGATTGACAGGCTAGACTCCACCCCTCCATTCCCAGTCCTGAAACTGACACAAGATTACATGACCGCCATAACACTGAACCCTATTTCCCTTCACCCATGTTTCTGTTGTTTGTCCTCTTGGTGGGTGAGGGAGTGTATGTTGATCATTGAAGTTGTTCCCCTTCTCTACCCACCTTCCCCCAACCCTCATGGTATTACTACTTTCATTATTGGTTGTAAGGGGCTTATCTGTCCTGGATTCTGTATGTCAACAGCTGTACCAGTTTAAACACTCTGATCTAGCCAGATTTGTAAGATAGAACTGGGGTCATGATAGTGGAGGAGAGGAAGCACTAAAGAACTAGAGGAATGTTGTGTGTTTCATCAGTGCTTTATTGCACTCTGGCTGACTCATCCCTTTTTTGTGGCCCTTCTGTGAGAGGATGTCCAATTGTCTACAGACGGGCTTTGGGTCTCCATTCCGGCCCCACTCATTAGCGTCAAAATGGTTGTTTGAGATCTTCTGATACTTGATATCTGATCACACAGACTTGTGTGCTTATTCCATGTGGGCTTTGTTGTTTCCCTGCTAGATGGCCTCTTGTTTAACTTCAAGCCTTTAAGACCCTAGCCTGGAGCTTGATTTTTTTTTTTAACCTAGAATTAAACTCTGATCATTTCCCTATATCCCTAAATGTCTTTGGAAATACACTTTTAATAGTTGTAAAATATGACACCATGATTTGTTTTTCCATCTCCACATTGTTGAATACTTAAAGATTAATTTTCATTAGTACATTTACTTGGCACTATGATAAATTGCAAATTTTAAATTGAAGAAGAGTAAAAAACACCCTTTTAAATCAAAAAAAGTAAAAACATTGCTCAACACTAAGTAGTCTTATTCAATTAAGAAGGTTATTGAGATTGACTTAACTAGATCTGGTTCAGGACTTTACAAAATTAGTCATTTGCTTTTCCCTATGTAATAGTTAATATACATGAGTTTAAAATTAGAGGATAATTTTCTAACTGTTTCTGTTTAAATAAAGTGAATACTGATTATTTCTCAAGTACTTGGGATATCGACTTTATCTAGACTGAATCAGTGGTATGGTATTAAAGTAATCAATGTCCTGGTTCTTGGCTGTCTTATAAAAGCCATTCCAGAAGCTGTAGCATTTACCTATAGACATAGTTGCTGATCTTCTGATAGAGCAGATTGGTTCACTGATTAACATAAGGCACCTTTCATCAGGATTGCAGAGAGCTAACAGAAAATGCAGTAGGTGCCCTCGAGTAAACAGACTCAAGGTCGTCATGTGAGAATTCAAATTTCTTATGAGGTGACCATTGGATATAAAGCAGCTCCTCAGGGGAAATTCCTCAGGGGAAAAAGTGAACTGAGTAGGGTATGGTGGCAGCCATTTGAATCCCACAGGGCAGCAGCTTGTTCCATGGTCACAGACTAGATCTCTGAGAGAGGCGGGTGAGGCCGAATCACAATGAAATTGTCTCATCACAAAGGGCCGGTGTCACAAAGCCTGCTGCTTCTGGCCAATGAGGGGCAGACACACGGGGGCCTGACCAGGATGACCTCCAGAGGCCCTCAGGCCAGCAGTACAATCAAGCTGAGCAGACCAGAGCCCAACACAGCTGGTCAAGAAACATCATGGCCGGGCACAGGCGCTCCCACAGCTTCTACAAGCATCGGCGGTCTGTTCTCTCCCGATCCTTAAGAGCCGAGCTGCAGTTTCCCGTGAGCCGAGTGGAGCGTCTCCTGCGGGAAGGAAACTATGCCCGGCGCCTGAGCTCCTCAGCCCCTGTGTTTTTTGCTGGTGTACTGGAGTATCTGACAGCGACTATTCTAGACAAGGCCAGTGATGAGGCCAAAAACGACCAGCGAATCCGCATCACTCCAGAGCACGTGGAGAGCGCCATGGACAACCACCCGCAACTCAACCGTCTCTTGGATGTGGCCGAGGTCGAGCCCGAATTGAGTGAGGCGGCCCAAGCAAAGAAGGGAAGACACCCCGGCCCCAGAGACTGATCAGAGTCCTCACAGACTGGTCCGGCCCAGACCACTCACCGCGGAAGGTGTCCTGTGCTGTTGCCACCAGCAGATCCTGCCAATCAAAGGTTTACATCCATGGGGAGAAAAAAATAAATGAATGGAAAGTAAAATAAATTGTCCAGTCTCTCCTCTGAGTGTTCTGAGGCCCGCCAGCTCTCTGGCTTGCCCCTCTTCCTCTCCATTGTGAGTGTTGGCCGTCACCCCAGGAAGCAGGCACAGAGAGGTCGGGCCTTTGTCATCTAAGTATAGCGTGAATTAGATGCAGTGTGTGAATTGAGCTCTAAACTTTCTAGAATAAAATCATCATGCAAAAATCCATTTTTATAAGGGAATTTGGGGGGTATGATGGAGGGAGGAGAGGGAGGAAAGAGGGAGAAAGAAGGAGGGTTCACTTTGTACTCTTCAATTCCCAGTCTTTCTGGAGAATCAAAGCCAGTTTCCTTTAAGTCAACAGGTTCAAGGCAACCCCAGTTGTGTCTCCTAGGCTTTTCCTTGGCTGCTTTTAAAGACATCACCGAGTCTTTCTTTTGAACACTTGTGAGGGACTTGAACCTTTGGGTCAGCTGCCGAGGCCAGTCACCATTTGTGCTACACAGACGCACAGTCTACTTACTCTGCCCTCCACTCACAGTCTTGCTGCCCAGGGCTTCCTTGGCCTCTTCCAAATCTCCCAGTTCAGTCCTTTCTTTATCAGCTTGGTACATGTCCTCAAACTGTAGCTGCTGATCTGGTGTAACAGAGGAAAGAAAGCTAACACATGTCAATACCCATTCCTAAGCAGTGAGTAACCAATATAAATGTATAACAATTATTTTAGAGGTGATCCTAGTTTCTGATCATCCTCTGGTAAAATTTGATTTTTATTTTTTCCAAAGGAAGAACTGATTTTATATTTTCAGCCCTTAAAAGTGTTCTTCATAACAAGTACAATTTTTTCAAGCTTTAACTTTTCTGAAATAATTTTTGGACCCCCAAATAATTTTTTTTTGTCTATTTAGATGGGCCGCTCAGGTAATTCTTCTAGAATCTGAACAGAATTTGGTAACTTCCTTTCCCTTTCATTTTACTAACATTTTGTTTCCTTCCCTTGATCCTATTCAAAAAGGTAGATATCTGTCAGTGATATATACAGATCTCTTATGTATAATCCAAGTCCTTTTCTTCTAGTACAGATTTGCAATGCCAGATCTCAACACCTCAAGGATTCATGTTCCTCAAACCGAATTTTCCTGACCATAAGACATTTCCCCCCAAAAGTGGGGAGAAAACAAGGGTGTGTCTTATGGTCCAAAGGTATAGTACCCCAGAACATTTTAGTATACTGATATTATTAGGTTCAGACTACTTTTTTCTTGTTTCCCTGCTCTGGGTCTGTCTATGGTCAGGTGGTCTTATGGTCCGAAAAAATATGGTATGTGTTTGTGTCAGTGTTTTGTGTGTGGACTGCATGCAATATATGAGTAATTTCTTCTCGAGATCATTCTAGATTTCCTCTGAAGTTAAAATTTGATTCTGGAATTTTCATTTGTCACAATTTTTTTAAGTGAATGAGCACTGGCTCTTCCATGATGATTGCACAGTAGAGAGATTCTGTGACTCCCCAGATGGTGTCATGCTTTGCGGCAGTCACGATGGCAGAGAAGTGTACGCGGTGACCCATGACCTGACTCCCACAGAAGGCTGGATTATGCAATTCAAGGTGAAAGCAACTGGTCTTTATTTCATTAACAACAGCACATTAACAGTAAAAATATGGGGTGGGGAGAAAAGGGGAGCTGATACCAGGGGCTCAAGTGGGAAGAAAATGCTTTGAAAATGATGTTGGCAGCATATGTGCAAATGTGCCTGGCACACTGGAGGAATGTGTGGATTGCGATAGATGAAACAGCCCCCAATAAAAGTTTTTAAAAAGATGTTGACATTTAGATCGGAAAAAAAATATAGGGGGAAATTTTAATAACAAAGATGATCTAAAAGCTGAGGCCTGGTGGCGCAGTGGTTGTGTGCGGGACAGCAGCTCACAGGGTTGTCGGTTCAAATCCAGCAGCAGCTCTCCAGGTGAAAGCAGTGATACCCACCAAAAAAAAATACAGTTCCTCATGTGGTGGTGACAACCCTCACCTCCCCCTCCATAAAAAGAAAGATGATCTAAAATTTCACTAGCTTCATTTGTACTTTGAAAAATGAAATTTGATATTAAAATAGTATATAGTTTATGACTCGATGATTAAGGGTATTTCTTTTCTAAACTATTTCAAGATAAAACTTTCATATGTGTGAAGTGTACACTTCAGATTAAATGCTGATTCAGTCGAAACATGGGTCATAAAAGCATAGGATACTGACCTCAAGTGTCTCAGTTACATCCTAATATGACTTAGGCAAACTTTCTCATTTAGAAAAGATTCAAGCCACAATAGCTCTGTCTGCCTTTTCATAAGAGCAATTTAATTTTTATGGAGAAAGGAAATTAATAGAAAATTAATAGAAAATAAAACTTTCTAGGGCTGAGCCCCGGTGGCGTAGTGGTTGTGCGCGGGACTGCGGCCCACTGGGACGGAGGTTCAATTCCAGCAGTGGGGCTGGGCCTCCTACTCCCACCACCAGAGAGCAGTGATGCCCCCCCCCCAAAAAAAAAAAAAACAAAGAAAATAAAACTTTCTATTTGGGCGAAGATTAAATATCAACCCATTTATTCTAATTTTACTCTGCTAGCAACAAGTGTCACATTAAGCCTTTCTCTGTTAACAAAGGGTGCTGGGAACCATTAAAAGTCCTTTCTGTTGTCATTTCGCTGCGTTTCAGTTGTAGTTGAAGCTGATTTATTGAGAGTCATAAATTGCACAACTAAAGAGCAAAATTAGTAAAGCTGTTAGCCATCCTTCTTGGTCAAGCATCCTGCCAAAGAGAAGTGCCAGACCATCAACACAACAAACAGCAATTTGTAAGCATCGGCCCGGCCTTCCAAGGCAATCAGCCAGGCATGGCAGAAGAGTCAGCTTCAGCTTCTCTCCAGACCCCCAGACAATACATTTGGCACTTTCTATAATCTGTCACCTTGGGCAACCATGTCAACTCTGCCGTCCATCAGCGGGACAAAGAGTGACCCCGAGAACACAGAAGGGATGGGGAGCGGCATATGCCAAGTGATTAGCAGCGTTCTTGATGCCGAGTTCATGGAGTAGAAAAATAGCCTTAATGTTTTAATACCCTGACAGTTTTGCTTTTCTGCATTTATCAGATTGCTGTTGGATGTAAAGCGCCTGAAAAAATCGCCCAGAATCAAATTCATGTGCAGTATTCCACTGACTTTGGTGTGAGCTGGAATTATCTGGTGCCCCAGTGCTTACCTGCTGACCCCAAATGCTCTGGGAGTGTTTCTCAGCCATCTGTATTCTTTCCAACAAAAGAGTGGAAAAGGATCACCTATCCACTACCTGAAAGCTTAGTGGGAAAGTAAGTTTAAATTTTTTTTACATAACATCTGATTCCTAAGCTGCCAGAAGTAGATTGTTAAGCTTGGAATTACGTGTAATTGTAGGGAAAGTTGTTGCATCCTCCAAAATTCTAAGGACCCTCAAATTCATAAACTATATGATAAATGAACTTCAGAAGGCCTCTGGTTATAATTTGCAAAACTGGAAAAATGGTTCTTCCATGTTGCACACCTCTATCTCTTTAAGTAGGGTGAAGCCATAGTGATGCCCTTGGTGACATGAGAAAAGATGATCCTTACCTTATCACCATGTCCTTTGAAGTCCATCATGCATCATATACTTTCCACATTTCTGCTTTATCGTGGTACCTGCACAAATCCTAACTCTCCAGGCTGCCCGTACGAGGGTTCCCTTTTCCTTTTATCAAAGCCGCCTGGTTGACACCTGCGGAGCAAAGTAATTAGCCAAGAACAATGTTGAGCCAAGGTGATTAAACTGTTCTCTGCAAAGTGGATGGCTACATTCACGTAGGGCAATTTCAAAAGCTTAAGTGTTCCCTTCTACGGTAAAATTAACAAAAAAGATACATGAGAGAAAATGGGAGGTGCACCCCCCCTGTAGTAATTCTATAATCCAGCTACATGAGAAAAGGACTTGTGGGAGGTAAAAACCAACATGCTACCGCACTAGACTAGACAGCTTTGGGAAAGGTGTTTACACCTAACAGGACCACTCAGATTTTTGAAATGAATTTAAATAGTTATGCTAGGAAACTAAGGATGCTTTCAGACAATTCAAGTCAAACTGGCTCAAATAAAAATGAAATGTGACATGTCTGGATTAAAAATCCCAAAGGTAAGTGGGCTCTGGGATTGCTTCATTTTCATGCTCATCATTGTCTTCAAGCACATTGTTTTCACTCTTGTATTTTTACCCTACTGGGACTCGTTCACCTGAAGACAAGGTGACTGCCAGCCAACTGGAAGAAAATGCTTCCTTACCTATATCCGATGGGTGCAAATGATAGTTACATTTCTTCATAAGAGAGCCAGAGGAATCAGCTCCTTGCCTCTCATTGGTCAAAACTGACTCAAGAATACCCTTCCTAAGCCCATCTTAGGCTGGGGATGGACTGACAAATATAAGTCATTCTCCTCTCTTATCTTCTTTTTTTAATTATGATACATGCTTTTTAAATAAGACAAAATTTTTAAAAAGATAAAGAAGCAAAGGGGCTGAGCCCCGGTGGCGTAGTGGTTGTGTGTGGGACTGTGGGCCACTGGCTTAGCAGTTCAAATCCAGCAGCAGCTCTCCAGGAACAAGGCTGGGCCTCCCACTCCCACCAGAAGGCAGTGATGCACCCCCCCAAAAAAATGAAGCATAATTTGTGTAGAGAAAAGCACAGATCTTATACGTTCCACTCAGTGAGTTGTGGTCATGGGGAAGTCATAACCGGTTCACAAAACAAGATACAGAATATCTACATCACCTCAGAAGCTTTCTTTATGAACTTTATTCTGACTTTCTTTCTGACTCTTTATTCCAAAATACTGTGGTGTACGTAAGGGTAATTATGAGGTTTGTTTATGCACAAAAAGACAAGTGAAGATCGATGGCGAGATTAAGATCTCGGGAAAATTGTCTTTTAATACAACTCTGTTCTAAGTTATGAGAACAGTGCTCACGTTTGAGGAATTCAGAAGTTGTTTTTTCCCAGCTCTCTGAAGGTTGGGCGTAAACCAACCGAGCTCTCTGGCGTATCTCAATCTCACAAAGACCAGCCAGGCATCTGAAGGCTAGCTCATAAGAAACCTGATTTATGAGAGTTACAGTGTTAGACTTATTTTATGGTTTGTCTCGTTTGAAGTTCAGATTCCATAGTATTTCCTTCTGGAACTTTTCTCAGGTATTCTAAAATTCACATGAAACTAGTCTTTAAAGTTCTATTTCTAGAAGTAGAAAAACAGTGAAGTGGCAGTCAGAAAGCATGTGTTATTTACCCATTTCATCCTGTCAAAATGTCTTACATTGTTTTTGCTCATGACCACTCTGTACACATGTGGGAAACTGGGCCTGAATGAAGCTAACCTTTCCCCCTCTGTTTCTTTTGTGTTGTGAATAGTCCAGTAAGGTTTCGGTTCTATCAGACGTACTCAGACACGCAGTGGGCGATTGATAACTTCTACCTGGGCCCTGGATGCCTGGACAACTGCAGAGGTCACGGAGACTGCTTAAAGGAACAGTGCATCTGTGACCCAGGGTACTCTGGGCCCAACTGCTACTTGACTCACACCCTGAAGGTAATGTAAACGTCTCTCATGGAAACATGGACTTGCATTGTGGGCCCGGACTTAAGAATCAACTGATATGGGAGACTGAAAATCTCTAACAATGTCCTTTGAGGCCCCAGTAAATAAGTTCTTTGGATGGAAACTAAGAAATGTGTCTTAAAATTCTTTTACATGAGAATACAATAATTGAATTCTAGTAGAGTTCACTACAATCATAAAATGAACTGCATAGATTGAAAACACAAATAATGTGTTTTAAAAAAAATTTTAAGGTTCACATTTTGTCATAAGTCCCAACCTAAGAACATCAGTGCTTGGAAGTCAGATATGTTCACCACTACACCACCAATGCTGAACATCAGTCCTTGTGATGTGATATTTGCTTATTACTTAATCTCATGAAAAGATCACTTAAGATAGGGGTGGTATAGAAAAGTGTGGTGAAGAAATCACATGGTGCCCAGCTATGAGAAAGAATAGTGTCTGGAGTTAAAAGCTCGTCTTAGAATGAGCAGCCACATGAGGTGTCAGCTAAGCCTACCCAAAAGAAGCACATCGGCTTGCGTGATCTAAGGATTGTAAGTAATAAGATTCAAGATCAAAGGAGGGAGATTCTGTGTTCTCGATTTGCACACAGTGAAAGTCTCAAATCCATTGTCAGAACCCCCATGGGGATTAAGCGCCCCCCCCATTTGAATTATCTCAAACCATTAACTCCCAAGAAAATTTAAACTCGCTGCAACTGAGTCAATGCTGACACCTGGGGACCCCTGTGGATTTCCAAGCCTACCTGTGTGCTGGAGTAGAATGCCCAGTCTTTCCCCCAAGGAGTTGCTGGTAGTCTCGAACTGCTGGTCGTTCGAATCACAGACCAACATGTAACCACTGCATCACTGGGACTCCACAGACCAGTGCCAAGGAAGATGAAAAGTCCTCCCCTCCAAGAGCCTGCATCAGACAGTGAATGCATGCAGATATAGTGAGACGAAACATCTTATCATGTGTTTTCCTTTTTGACCCATTTTAAATTAGGTCCTTTCTTTTGGATTGAGGTTTTCTATGTTTTGCTTTGTTATTGTTGCAGGGGTTTTCTTCTTTGTTTTTTATTTTGTTGTTGTTGTTTCTATGACTCTCTTTATATGAATGTAGGGTGGATAGTTCTAGACACACAGTAACAAGATCAATCCTTTCTTATGGTTGTGGCAGAGGAAGTTTGGGGGGGAGGGGAGCTAATAGCTGAGTACAAAAACGAAGGAAATATTGATCATGGTGATGATTATATTTTAGAGCCCATTTTGGTCTATTGTTTAGGGAAGAAAAAATCTATCTAGATGACTTTAACTTCCATGAAAAGGTAGCAACTAAACAGATATGCTTTTAAAAGTGAAAGAGTCTAGTGCATGTACACAAAGTCCAAGTACACTTGCTGAAAGCACAACAATAAACGATTGTTCCCATGATATAGTCTCATTTAAAAAAATAATTCTTCAACTCTGCAAAACACTGTAGTGGACAAAATGACTGCAAGATGAGAATGTCCTGGCCAAAAAAAAGAGAATGACTTATTGTTTTTAAGTCAATGTGGAAAATCGCTGAAACCAGCTCCCATTATTTTTTTAAGTTCAAGATATGACCCTGTGCTTACTGTAATTGTTATCTGAAAGGGTTCTTTTTTGCTATGCCCATTGTTTTTGCTCAGACGTTCCTGAAGGAACGCTTTGACAGTGAAGAGATCAAGCCTGACTTATGGATGGCCTTAGAGGGAGGAAACGCTTGTACCGAGTGTGGAATTCTGGCTGAGGACACAGCGCTCTATTTCGGGGGCTCCACTGTGAGACAAGCTGTCACTCAAGACTTGGATCTCAGAGGTGCAAAGTAAGTGCATTTTTTGTGTGTGCTTTGGGTTTTTTTTTATCACCATGTGATAAAAACTTTGCCTCAAAGTCAGGGACATATGTGTACAGAAGTTTTAAACCAGCACGTTTTAGCTAGAGGTCTTCTAATTACTAATTCTAATGGATAATGAATGTTTGTTTTCAGATTCTTGCAGTACTGGGGGCGCATCGGTAGTGAGAACAACATGACCTCTTGCCATCGACCAATCTGCCGAAAGGAAGGTGTGCTCTTGGACTACTCCACTGATGGAGGCAAGTGTTGGGGAAGGAAACTCATATCACGGAGCAGATTCCCAAATGCTCTCCTTTACCCCCCAGTGAAAAGTCTCTCAAGTTTTGCTGGCTTTACCATCTGGAGGACATGTTAAAAGCATAATGTCACAAAGAGAAAGCTATAGGACTTCGTCCCATTACACGATCATATATGTTTCTTCTATGGCATGCACAGTCTGCAGAGAGATGAAACACACATTCAAAAATAACTTCTGGGCTGAGCCCCGGTGGCGTAGTGGTTGTGCGCGGGACTGCGGCCTTCTGGGACGGAGGTCCAATTCCACCAGTGGGGCTGGGCCTCCTGCTCCCACCACCGGAGAGCAGTGATGCCAAAATAAATAAATAAATAAATAAAAATAACTTCCATAAAATTAATTGTGGTGATGATTGCACAATTCTTTTTTAATATATTTATGTCACTGAGTGTGTATGGTATATGAATTATATGGTGATAAAACTTAAAATTTTTAAGCAAATAGTAAAATTTAGAAGAAAGGTAAAGAAGAAAATTAAAGAAACTCCAGCCTTTATGATTGAGTAAAATAACCTCAAATGCTTAACTGGTGCTTGAGAATTATGATAAAATTTTTAAAATTAAATTTCATGTGATTTTTCTATGTGAAAGATAATTTTAGAACATCTTTAAAGCCTTGATCAAAATAGTATCTTCAGTGCTATAGAGAATCTATAAGAAAATTCCATCAAAGATGAAAGATTGTGACAATTCTATCTGAGACTGCCATAATGAAATTGTTTGATTACTTGAAGTAAGTGTAACCAAACCAATAACACAAATAGGTAATTAGAAAATCTGCTTCAACAATTAAATAGTACTCTTTAAAACTACCAGAGAAAAAGCACCCAAAAGTATGTTAGTATATTTGAAAAGTATTTTTTTTAAGTAGTTTTAACATCACACCCACAATTTTATCAATTGAATAATGATCAACTTCAGCTGAGGCCAACTAGCTCTAAATTGTAGTCAAATTTGGAATGAATAGTTTAAGCACTGGTTAGAAATTCTTTACAGAAGACATGTAAACTGTGGATAAAATTCATAAAATCAAATGCATACGGGAATCTAGAGTAAAAAGTTTAAGCCAAGAATATGTTTCATTTTCATGATTTTATTTTTTGCTATACTTTACATAGGTCCAGTTCCATGATAGCTCAGTTATGTGTGAGGCTCTTTCTAAACACCCCTCCTCTGGTCTCCTCAGCCTCATTTTGAGACAGTATTTAAAAATAAAGTCACCAGGGCTGAGCCCCTGGTTGAATGGGGAACTGCAGCCCGCAGGCTTGGCAGTTCAAATCCAGAGGCGGCTGGGTAGCACCCAAGACCACCAGAGGCAGTAATGCCCACAAAAAAAAAAATAATAATAATTAAAAAAATAAAATCACCTGTATTGGCTGCCCAGTGCAGCTTGAAGAGTTCTCTGGCAGTCTCCGGTTTCCCCGTGTGCTGCTAGTTTTGTTTGTTTGTGTTCCTGGAGGTACTATATTGGTGAATTTGTTATTACAGGAATTACGTGGACTCTGCTCCATGAGATGGATTACCAGAAATACATTTCTGTTCGACACGACTATATCCTCCTGCCAGAGGATGCTCTAACCAACACCACCCGGCTCCGCTGGTGGCAGCCTTTCGTGATCAGCAATGGCATTGTGGTCTCCGGGGTGGAGCGTGCTCAGTGGGCGCTAGACAACATTTTAATCGGAGGAGCAGAGATCAATCCAAGTCAGCTGGTGGACACTTTCGATGACGGTAATAGAGATGACATTGAGCTTTCTTTTGTTGGTTGGTTTTTTGGCTTTTCTTCCTGGGAACAAGGTGCCAGTCACTTATTCACTGCTCAACACATGCGCACCCTCGTTTTCTCCCGTGGTTTCGGGATCTTCCGGGTTGGACATGTGTTGAAACGGTAACTGGGAAAACCTACTAGACAATCTGTTTACCTTTCAAGATTTGTTGAAATGTTAACAGCCCCCAAAGTATATGTTTTTGAAATTTCTAAACCACAGAAATACATGTGGCCCTGGTTTAAAAAGTATACCTAAGGAGGCTTTTGTCAATGGTGTGGGCTATTTACATTACCCAGTGCATTTCAAAAATTGGGTGATCCTTATACCAGCACTTAATTTTTTGTCCAAATTTGTTTTCTCATCTTAGATTTATATATTATACGCTCTCAAATCTTAAAACGTAAACAACATCCTTTGTCATTCAGCAGTAAACAAGTCAGTTCTAGAGAATAACATGCAATATTGTTTCCAATTTACCTTTACAGAAGGCACTTCCCATGAAGAAAACTGGAGTTTTTACCCAAATGCAGTCCGGACGGCCGGATTCTGTGGCAATCCATCCTTCCACCTCTACTGGCCAAATAAAAAGAAGGACAAGACTCACAATGCTCTCTGTTCCCGAGAACTCATCATACAGCCAGGATACATGATGCAATTTAAAGTAAGGGGAGGCAACTAACACGGAATATGGCATTAGATTAGGGGAAATGGGGAAGGCTGTTGCTTATTTAAACAATTTACAGATATGCTGTACTTCACTTATTAAGATCTTGATCTTATAAACAAAAGAAATCATCTTTCTCAAAGGCCTTCACTCAAGCATGAATGTTTGAACAATGATAGAAATCTAAGTATGTTTGTTGTTCATAATGTTTAAGTGCCATTGAGTCGTGTATAACGCAGAGTAGCCTTATGTACAAAGAATGAAATGCTCCCTGTGTTAGTCTAGGTAGACTAGAGAAACAAATCCATAGATACGCAGATGTGCATAAGAAAGACTTTATATACTAGAGCAGTTGAATATTGAGAAAACATCCCAGCCCAGTTCAGATCAAGTCCCTACACCTGATAGGAGCCCATATGCCTGGTACCAATCTATAAAGTCCTCTTCAGCCTCGCGAAACAAATGGCAAAGGCACCAAAGGCAGGAAGATCACAGGCCAGTGGACGGAAAGACTCGTGGGTTCAGCAGTGGTGTTGTAAGCATCTCAGCACTGGCAGGGCTCTCCATGTGGCTTCTCCTTGGGGATGTCTCTCAGGAAGTGATCAGAGAGAGTGTGTCTGCTGCCTCCGAAGAGGAAATAAAGTAGTTCCCAGAATCCTGAGAAGGCCATGCCCACACGGAGGCCTCATTGGCCGTATCCTGATTGACAGACTAGACTCCACCCCTACCCTCTAATTAATCCTCAGAGTGACATCAGATTATGTAACTACCACCCTACTGAGTCCTCTGCCAGCCTCACAGTTGTTGTGTTGTTGGAGCCCATGGGTGCAGCCACTGTTTTCAGTCCATCTCGTCCTCTTTTTTGGTGACCTTCTGCTTTACCAAGCATAATGTCCTTTTCAAGGGACTGTCTCTCTTGATACCATGTCCAAAGTACATTAGATGAATCTTTTATAGAAAATAGCAAAAATAAAATCACAGTGCTATAATTTTTAAAGATAATTGTTAATACCTTGAGTTCAATTCTCAAATCTGGAGTTCAGTTCCCAAACCGTGAGCGCAAAGAAAAAACTCAAGTAAGCACCTCAGCCTGCGTTTAGCTCTCACTCTCTGGCTCCTTTCTCATATTCCTTTGCTGTCACTCACCTCTCTCTCTGTCTCTGTCTCTGTCTCTGTCTCTGTCTCTGTCTCTCTCTCTCTCTCTCTCTCTCTCTTTCTTCTTCTTCGTCTTCTTCTTCTTCTTCTTCTTCTCTCCCTCTCTCTTCCCTCCTCCTCTCCCTCTCCCTCCCCTCCCCCTTCCCCTCTCCCTCTTCTTTTCTGCCTGTTTTCATGCATTAAGCTACTTTGCTTCATAAGATAAACCTTTTCATTGTTCTTTAATCTTTGGCTTCTAAACATGAACCTACACATTAACCCAGCTAGAATTCCCCAGATCATGTAACATTCAACAAGGACTTGCAAGTGTTTTTAAACTAGATGTCCCTAACCAGGCATAAAAGATGATTTACAGACACTCAGAGGAGGAAAATGATAAAGCAATGTCATCAGTATCTTTCTCTCTACAAAAAATTTCTGAAAAGGCATTATGGACGCATAGCTAATTATTACAAAGACAGGATTAGCTTTTCTAATGTTCTAAAGTAGAAGAGGTTTTATCATGACAGTTACTGGTATGAATCTTTCTTTTAAAAAATTAAAATGTATATTACATGTCTCTGTGAAACTCTTCTTCAGAGATCAGATACAACTGCTCAGTCAGGCCTATTCTTAATCTACTGGAATAAAGGAGGTGTAAGGTCTTATCCAGTGACACACCACCTAATTCCAAGCCATGTGCCCCAAGAGTGAAGGGCTCCTCTCTATCAGGTCCACATCACAGAAACCAAATTTGATTAAATTAGGGGCCTTTTCTTGTACTGCTGTTGTTAACGCAGAACTGAAGAAACTTGAAATTTTCTCCTCTAGTTCACATTTTTAAAAATGTAGAAACACGCTCCATGGAGCAAAGGCTGGGCCTCCTACTCCCACCACCTGAGGGCAGTGATGCCCCCCCCCCCAAAAAAAATGTAGAAACACTTAGCATTTTGTTTCTGATTGATTTTCATTATTATAGCTATTTTTAATAATTAATGTAGTTGTTTGGGTGGCAGTTAGTTTGGCTTTAGGTTTGCTGTGGACTAGCTATGATTTAGTAATATATTTATTATAAATGCATGGATAATTAATACCTAGTTTGATCATGGAAGACCTCAGAGGTTTTCCAGCCATCCAAGTGTAGCCAACATAACTTCTCCTAATGTTCTATTCTTTGAGGCTCATTTGTCTTCCCCACATACACTGTGAATATTTTAAACTAATGAAGTGGGTAAAAAAATAATACTTTAAAAACTGCTTGACTGAGCCTAGTCGTTGTGTGCTGGACTGTGGCCCGCAAGGTTGGTGGTTCGAATCCAGAAGCAGCTCTGTAGGAGCAAGACTGGGTTTCCTACTCCCCCAAGGCAGTGATGCCACTAAAAAAAAAAATTAAAAACTGCTTATCTTGAGCAGCTCCAAAAAATGTCATGGTGGCCTGTTGGGGTGCTTGTAGAATATTGTTTGACCCCCTGTTGTCAGGATGGAGGGAGGTGGCCTCTCTGGTTAATGACACTTGGTATCACGCAGTCGTGCCTGCTTGGGCTGACTCAGGTTGGTGTTGTTGCAGATTGTGGTTGGCTGTGAAGCCACCTCTTGTGGCGACCTTCACTCTGTGATGCTGGAGTACACCAAGGACGCCAGGTGAGTGATGGACGGCAGGGATGGCATCGCATCGGACCTGGAATGCAACTGTGTGACCGTTTATAGACATTTCATTGATACAGATACAAAATTTGAACGTAGTTCCTAAATTTTTCTTCAAACCAAGGAAAAGCCCGCCCCCACTTTTATTAACAAGGCTGTAGCCAACACATTTGCACTTTTAAATCAGACCCTATATCTATCCTCCAACTAAAATTTCTTTTTCACTTTTTCATGCTGCTTATTTACAAACACTCCAAACAAAACTTGAATTCAGTGTTAGCAGGCCAATGGGTCACCACTGTGTCATGGCGCTCTGAACCAAAACTTGAATTCAATGGAAGATCCAAACAGGTTTCCATCACAGCCATGTGCCTTAAAATATATTTCCAACACGGAAAGCAGCTTGACAAATAGAGTGACTCTCTCAGTGTGTGGACAGCCTTGCCTCCTGCCGCCGCTTTGAAAAATAAATGACCGGATCTCGTTTGGGTAGACAGAGACATTTGTTACTCCATTCCAGCTATATTTCTGAAGGGGGAAAAATTCACTAAAAGAAGCTATGAGAATACACACCTGGACATGCTATTATTTTTACTGTTGTCTGTTTCAGAATATACCTTGTTTGAAATTATTTTCGATTTTTTCTTTTTACTGTGTCTAATTGTAAATCGGTCAGTTATTGATTATTTTAATTTAACCAAACCTGAAAGTATGTCCTGGACCTTCAATGGGCCCCACACCTCTCCGCAGATTTGTCTCACGTGATGTCTTGGGTTCTTGCAGGTCGGATTCTTGGCAGCTGGTTCAAACCCAGTGCCTACCTTCTTCCTCCAACAGCCTCGGCTGCTCCCCCTTCCAGTTCCACGAAGCCACCATCTACAACTCCATCAACAGCTCTAGCTGGAAGAGAGTCACCATCCAGCTGCCTGACCACGTCTCCTCCAGGTAGGCAGTGAGGGTGACTCCTAGGGACCTCGGGCAGTCTCTGCAGCTACCAGGAAACAGACACCAGTCACAGCCTTAGCTCTTTCTACCCTCCTCACTTCCTTTCCATGCCCTCCAGTGGCAGCTGCATGCTCCAGGAAGAACAAGGGGCTGGTTTGTAAATGCATCATAGAGCCCAGATTCTCTGTTGACTACATACCAGGGCAATGATCAGACTTAGTCGCAGGATCTGCAATCTCAGGTGCCAGAGAAAGACCTGGAATTGTCCCCGCTTCCACCTTCTCAAAGTTCCACCTGACAAGGGTCTGCCTTCCCAAAGGCTGTGCTTCTCAGGGCTGGGCTGGGCAGTTGCATGACGCCCCCAGAAAAAGCAGGGCCCGCACTCATTTCACTCAGTGACTTCAAGGACGATTCCATTCTTAAGAAAGCAGACACCCTTACGAGAGAAGAGAGTAGACTTTGCCCAACCTTAGAAGGTCGGGTTCTCACCTCTGCCCGCAGAGTGATCCCTTTCCTGGGAAACAATCCTGTCTCCAGAGGCTGGAGACTGGCTGCTCTCTGGGACATGGCAGCCTGCTGAGCCTTTCCTGCTTTCTCTGGGGGCGGTTTTCAGTGCCACACAGTTCCGCTGGATCCAAAAGGGAGAAGAGCCGGAGAAGCAGAGCTGGGCCATCGACCATGTCTACATCGGAGAGGCTTGCCCCAAGCTCTGCAGCGGGCATGGCTACTGCACCACCGGCGCCGTCTGCATCTGCGATGAAAGTTTCCAAGGTCTGAATCCCTGTCCCCAGGCTGTCACTTTAGATACCAGAGAGAGCCTGTCACCCTAACTTAGACTAGTGGCTCGCAACCTTCCTTAATACATTTCCTCGTGTGGTGGTGACCCCCCTCCAACCATAAAATTTCCTTTGCTACTTCATCGCTGTAACTTTGCTACTGTTAGGAATCCTAATGTAAATGCCTGATATGCGGGATGTATGAGGCGACCCCTGTGAAAAGGTCATTCGACCCCCCCCCCCAAAGAAGTCACGACCCACAGGTTGAGAACTGCTCTCTTAGACCAAATTCTGCTCGAACAAGAATAGAAACCCTAGCATTAGGAGGTAAGGTAAAAAATACACCATGATCATGGAGTTACTTATCCTTAGAAGGAATTATCAAGGACCATTTTCTGATAGTCTTCAAAGTAGTTTTCAAAAATATGGACATCACCTTCTCAGAGCACTCCTCAGGACTTCATATGCCCCATCTCTCACCTGAGCCCCTCACCCACCCCCACCCCAGCGCTTTCATGCCAAGTCTGGACCACGCTCTGCCCCAGCCCACCGACCCTTGCCTAGACACCTTGCCAAGATCCATTCTCCCTCAGCCTCTTCCCGCAGCAGTTAGCACTTGTCCCAAGACATAACTGACAACCCCAAATGTTTCAGCTTTCCATCACACTGAAAAACCTTCGGGAACTCATAAAACATTATTTTCTCTTGCCTAAGCACACCCTAGAAAATTGGCATACATCAATACTCGATGACTTTGTCTCTGGCAATCCATGAACAGGCTAATGATTTGCATGGTTTCATCAATCCTTTCATCAGAGTCACATTGAAAGGAGAAGTTAGCTATGGTCAATGTTGCTATTCCCATTTGATAAGTGGAGAAACAAACTCAGAGAGGTGACCAGCATTGCCTAAGATTACACAGCCAGTACATGAGACCAAAAGAGATTTCTCTAGTTCTTTCCCATCAGCACTCCTTTCTCTCAAGAGCAGCACTCCTTTCTCTAAAGGAGAATAGAATTGTGCAACCTTGCCCAAGTATATGTGGCAACCACTCATATATACCTGAATTCTGGAGTAGGCTCCACTTTTGCTGATTGATTTACATTCTTGCCTCCCTCACAAAGGAAATAGATGTAACCAGTCCAAGCTGCTGCACACATTTACTATTAAATATGGCTTGACTTTCTCCTCTTGATCCTCCGGCTGCTGAGACCAAGTCTGTCTCTGCATTAACCAGAATATTTCAACACTCAGCAAATGAATGGACCAAGTGCCCTACACCAAGTCGTGGGGATTTGCAGTGTGTTCCCTGCAGTGTGTTCCCTGCAAAAAAAAAAACAAAAACATGTTGACCTTTTGAGTTTAAACTATTGTAGACATTTAGAAATGATGTATTGCTCAAACCAAAGGAATATGCAAGTACACATGAGGGAGCTTCCAAAAATTTGTAGGAAAGGTAATGGTATTTTCCCCACAAACATTCCTGTGTCTGTTTGCTAACACATGCCAATATCTCAGCGGTCTATAACCCCATTCATCCCAGCCTCACTATGGAATATCCAAAAAGTATTAGGGACTGTGCTAGGCACTGGGAATTTGACAGTGGAATAGGATCCAGAGTCAGAAGACAAGAACCACCTCAGTAGAGCTTGAAGGAAAACAGAAACAGGACATGTTTGGTTTCCTACAACAGAATCATGCTAGGGAAAAAGTGGTGTGGTTGACTCCTTTTTGCCAGGCGGGGACCCATTACGGACGTAGAAGTAGGCCCAGCCCGGTGCTGTGGTGTTTCAACAGCGGATTCGCATGGGCAATAAGTACCTTAGCATAGGCATACCTTCGTAAACATTAACCCAAAGAGAATGAAGCTTCGTGCCCACCCACCACCCCCACCCACCCTGCAACATAAACCAGTAATTTCTCCAATAAAAAAAGTTTCATTCCTAGGAGTCTACATCTGCCTGACATTTGCCATTCTTACAGGAACGGCAATAAATTCTTCCTCCTCGTGGATGATTCCGCGTGCATCAGCTCATCTTTGTGATTCTTCCTTTCTCTCCAGGTGATGACTGCTCCATTTTCAGTCGTGATCTTCCCAGCTATATTAAAGATAATTTTGAGTCAGCGAGGGTCACAGAGGCAAACTGGGAGACCATTCAAGGTGGAGCCATAGGAAGCGGCTGTGGACAGCTGGCACCCTATGCCCATGGAGACTCGCTCTACTTTAACGGCTGTCAGATACGACAAGCCGCCACCAAGCCTCTGGATCTCACTCGAGCCAGGTAACCAAGGCCTGCACTTGGGTCCAGACGTAGACCATTCAGTCTGGGGCATGGGTGCTGTCAGCCGTCCATTAACCGTACAGATGGAGCTCAACCAAGGAAACCCATCTAACATTTAACATGGGTGCCAGAAATCAGAAGTAAGCTTTCAGGACTCAGAATGATGTCTTGCTTAAATTTCTTTTAGGACTACTTTGTGGGTTTTTCTGTTTTGTTTATGTTTTTATACCACAGGTTGAGTGAATATAAATATAAGAAGTATTAAAAAGTTGACTATGAGGGGGGAAAAGGAACTGATACCAAGGGCTCAAACAGAAAGTAAATATTTTGAAAACGATGATGGCAACATATGTACAAATAGACTTGATACAATCGATGTATGGATTGTTATAAGAGCTGTAAGAGCCTCCAATAAAATGATTTATTTTTAATAGAAGGAAAGATTCTAAGGCTTTAAACAAGTTACTAAGTGCTGGAATAGAATTGTCACATATTACTGAAAGATGTCAGTAGCTCTTAGGGTATAAGGATCTGATTCATTAGAAAAGAGAGGTTCCCTTGAATCCTTCCACTTTGGAAAATCTTAGTGATGTTATTTATTTTTAGATGAATACATAATAAAATTAACTCCTGCCTGGTAACAATGGAGATGCCAAACGATGTTGTGTCCACCTATCTGGCTGATTTTCTTTTTTAAACCAAAAAAAAGAGAAAAGACACTCAACCTATAGACCTCCTGTGTTAGTCTAGGCAGACCAGAGAAACAAATTCACAGACACGCATATGAATATAAGGAAAAGGTTTATATACAAAAGGAAGGGAACATTGAGAAACCATCCCAACCCAGTCCAGTTCAAGTCATAAGTTCGATATTAGCCCATATGTCTGATACCAGTCTATAATGTCTCCTTCCAACTCACAAAGTCACAGGCCAGTGGGTGCAGAATCCCGGCGATGGCAGGGGTCTCCCCATGGCTCCTCGCTTCCAGGGCTCAGGGTCCATCAACAGCATCCAGTGGTGGCAGAAGTAACTCAGCACTGGCAGGGCTCTCCACATGGCTTCTTCAGCTTCCGATGTCTGATTCCATCAGGGCAAAGCTGTGTGACTTCTCCTCTGGCTCCTGCAGCTGCTCGGACACTGCCATCTTGTCTTGTCCGTAATTCATCGTCTCTGAGATTAACTCCCAACAACTGGGGAGATGGCCTCTCTTCTCCATGAGGGAAATATCGTGAGATTACCCAGAAGTCTCAGGAGAAAGCCATGCCCACATGAAGGCCTCATTGGCTACTCAATGGCTATCTCCAGATTAACAGGCTAGACTCCACCCCTACAACCCAATCATGAAATTGGCATAACGAATACATGACCACCACCCCTCCTGAAGCCTTTCCCTGGCTCCTTCTGCAGATATTTTCCACTGTTCAGCAGTTAACAACTGCATGGTATGTTACAGGAGCAACTGTCTTCTAAGTCACTTCAGTTGAACACCTGCTCTAACCGGGGCTACTCTGGTAACCACTAAACCTCTTCTCAGGGTGCATTACCTGTACTTACAAATGCCGTCTCCTGAGGCGAGGGCATCTGTGAGCAGCGAAGGAACACACGGAACATGCAAGGAGGCTGGCCCAGAGCCTGCGTGTCTCTGGTTCCGTTTTCCCTCGGCTCGGATCTGCAGGCAACCTCTTCCTAAAATAGATGCAGCAATATGTCCTTGTCCCCTTGGCTGTGCTATGTGTCCCCATTTGTAAGAAGTAGGTAGCATCCATATTGTGGGTTTACTCTGTGTCCTCTCCATGTCCTTGTCTGCCAATTTGCCCCATATTCCCCTTCAGAAGACAAAAGATGTCCTAGGTGGAAGCTCTACCAAGAGTTTCAACAGCACAGAAACACAGACATCATTGGAGGTCAAAACTGTTTCCATTAAGTAGAAAACCAGCCCTCTGAATCCTGGACACACACATAATTTAAAAGATTGTAGAAGGAAATTCCACTGCTATGGATACTTGGGTCATAAAGCTGAGTTTATGCTATATGCTTTTGCTATATTATGAACTCAAAATGTGGGTCTTTGGGAATAAGAGAGGAAGATATATTTGAAGGATAGCCCCTCTTGTAAAACCTCTTGATTAAAGGTCATTCCTCCCCCCCCCCCCGTGTTTTCCAGTAAAATCATGTTTGTGTTGCAAATCGGGAGCACCTCACAGACGGACAGCTGTAACAGCGATCTGAACGGCCCCCATGCCGTGGACAAGGCTGTGCTGCTGCAGTACAGTGTCAACAATGGGGTCAGCTGGCACGTGATCGCGCAGCACCAGCCCAAGGATTTCTCCCAGGCCCAGAGAGTCTCCTACAATGTCCCCCTGTAAGTGGCCTCAGTGGAAAGGCCTGGTCTCACAGAGGAATCCTGAGGATCACGGCTTGAGCTAGGACCACTAAAACAATAGAATTCAAAACAGCTGCCACCATTCACTGGGTCAGCTCCACCTGATGAACCCCTGTGTGTAACAGAGTAGAACTCTCCTCTCCACCACCCCCCCACCCCCACTTCAAAATGCTTGAGGTTGTGGGAGGAGAATCCCCAGACATCTTCCAAAGTGCCTCTGGGTGGGCTCAAACCCCCTACAGTGAGCAGCAGAGCACATAGCTCTCTGTACTACCAGGGGACTCCCAGTGAACACCAGGCCCCAAGAGACAAAGTGACAGGGACAAAACCACAAAAGCAGGTAACAACAGGACCATGATGAGTCTGTTCCAAGTTGTGTTCCTATTTGTTACAGGTCAAGGGGCAACAAATTAAAGTGAGGAAAGAGGAAATCACAACTGAATTCCAGGGCGCTTCCTTACATGTACTCTGGTATTTAAAATGCAGGCTTTCCTATTTAGCAGCTGGGTGCACTCATTGGAAGGCACTCCGATGGAGCAGTGGGTAAGCACCCAGCTGCTCATCAGAAGGCCGGTGGTTCAAACCCACCCAGTGTCTCTGGAGGAGAAGACCTGGGGATCTGCTCACAAAGATGACAGCCTAGAGAGCCCTTTGGGCACTTCTCCTGTCCCAGGGAGTCATCGTGAGTCAAGCTTGACTTGCTGGCCCCCAGCAGCAGCCACAACACCTGGTTGAAAATGTGCTGTGTCTGTGTCTCCATTAGGCCCCCAACTCAGGGGCACCCAACAGTACTTCATGTCTGTTGACTGACTGTACGGCCTTCCCAGATCCTAACGGAGTTAGAGGAAGGGGGGGGGAGGGGTGTGCAGCCATCAGAAGGCTCGCGGGTGGCCCGTGAAAGCTAAGGCAACCACCAAGAACTGAACACATCTCAACTCCTTTGATTGTGTTCATTTAGGCGTGGTTCCGTCAGCTCCGACTTGTAACAACCCTGCCTGCAGTAGAGTGGTTACCCTCCTAGAAGTCTAGAGATCGCATACGAGGAAGTGCTCTGTATTCCGATTTTAACCTTCTGCCTTCTGTCTGTGACCCAGGGAGGCCCGGATGAAAGGAGTCCTGCTGCGCTGGTGGCAGCCACGCCACAATGGCACAGGTCATGATCAGTGGGCTTTGGACCATGTGGAGGTCGTCCTGTGAGTATCTGACGCACGCCTCCCATGCCCTTTGCAGAAAGGTTTGACATGCCTTGAACACAGCCTGCTCCTTAATTCAGGAAGAATGGCTCCTGGTGAGAAGTCCCCACAGGACCACTCTGGCTGATGCTCTTCAGCGACTGCAAGCGGTAGCTCAGATCAACAGTGAAGTCCTGAAACAAATCCCAGGATGTGTCTTAGAGAACTCCAGTAGACATCGTGTTAATTTAAGGATCTGACAGTTATTGGGTCAATTGGATAAAACAAGTCCTGGGATAAAGGGGTAAAAGTGTCTTATGCTAGATCTGAGTCACCTTAGACAATAGAGTTGCACCCTCTCAGAGAAGGGATAGGTACCTGTCCACAGACGGAGTGTCTGTCCGAAGCTGCCAATTGCAAACACCTACCTTAGCCACGGATGCCTGGGGCCTTCTTCCATTTGGTGTCACGGTCGCAACTAGAACAAAGAGTGTGTGGGCTCCTATTCTTCCTGACCAACCCCGGCACTATCAAGTGTTTCCCCTAGGGTTCCCCTCCCCATGTAATAAGCTGTTCCCTCGCAGAGAGATGACTTGCTTTTTCTCTAACAATCTAGTTCCTGTAAAACTGGAAAGCTTGTGTCTCGACGGGTTCGGACTGATGGCTCCAAGTGGTTGGCCAGGAGAGGCGGATCTTCTCGGTAGATAGGTTCAAATGTTCATTCTGTTTACCACAGCAAAAAGGAAATCGGCCCTTTGGCCGATTTCTGTCATCCCGAAAGCAAATTTCAGTGATTCGTTGGTAGGAAAACTACCAGATTTGTTTTCTTTCGACCATAGCCACGAGCTGACGTTTCCCGTCTTGAGTTGGCCCCCGTCGTAGTTTTCACGAAGGCACCTGCTTGCATGGCATCCATATCAACCCCCCAATCCAAGAGCCACCGACCCCTACACGAGTCCCCACTGTGCGCACTGCTGCTTTTGGACACCTTGCTGGGCTCTGCCTCTACAGGACAAAGTGAGAGTTGAAATCTAAAGACGAGGCTGATGTGCCGCTTAGTTATCAATGACCTCAGATGACATTATTCTAAGAGAACAGAATCCCCTGGGCTCTGAAAGAAAGAAAAGCATGGCAAGGCCACAGAGAAATGTTTAAACTGACTGGACACTGACTTTCTAGGTGTTGTTGCCTGGCTGCTCTCCTTGTAGACCAGCCCAGTCTTCCCGGTCTTCTTGAACATCAGAATCACTTGGGAAGCTAGGGCAGCATCAGTGTACAACCCTCCCTCATACAAAGATCCTTCTCAAAGGGTCATGGTTAAAATTGACCATCAGAGCATCATATACTTTCAAAACCACCACTAGTAGTTCTAATATGCAGGCAGAAACTCTGACTGAGAGGCAAGAAATCTTTCCATTTTCTTGCCAAGAAAATTTATATTCATGGGGACTTCCTGTGCCTAGCAAAATATAAGCAGTTCTTAGGGAAATGTGAAAACCATTGACAGTTCTCAGAAGAAAGCAGAGTGCTAATGGCTCCCTTGAGTAGACATAACAAATTCTCAACACATCAGCATTTGGTTACACACTTCGCCTCCCACCCAGCCAAGCAACTGCATCCACAAGCAGTGTGATATGATTACAAGGGGCAGGTCCAGATGATAGGAAATACAACAAACCCGTGTCTGAGTATTTTTAGACTTATACTCTCTACTTGTCAAGATGCTGTTTTATTCCACTGCCACAATGTTAATGATCTGAAGAATACAGTACTTCACAGGGCTCTGTCTAGTCTTACCCCGCACTCACTCACTGCTATCTAGTCAGTGCTGGCTCACAATGATCTTACAGGACAGAGTAGAACTGCCTCTGTGGGTTTCGGAGACTGCAGCTCTTTGTGGGAGTAGAGAGCCCTGTCCTGCTCCCGAGGAGCGGCTGGTGGAGTGGAACTCCTAACCTTGAGGTGCACAGCCCAGCTCATAACCGCTGTGCCAACGGGGCTCCTTTACCCCGCACTCTTGGGTCAGATTCTCAGAGGCGTGAAAACCGCCTGTGCCTTGTTGCCCCATGTGAGTTGGGGTCCACGTCGTCTTTCAGTGAAGAATTTACCGTGTGTCTTTTCTGCATCGTCAATGTTCTTCCATGCCACCGAGTGGGTTCCCACTCAGGGGAACATGTGCACGACAGAATGAAACTGCCTCATCCTGTGCCACTCTCCTAAACCTTGCTGTGCTTGAGGGCTTTCCTAAAGCCACTGTGCCAATCTCTCTTCTGGGGGTCTGCTACTTTTTTGATGACCCTCTGTTTCACCCAGCCTTCTCCAGAGCCTGGTCTCTCCTGATACTATGTCCAAAGTGCGTGAGCTGAATGCTCACCATCCTGGCTCCTAAGAAGCATTCTGACTACATTTCTTCGAAGACAGATTTGTTTGTTTTTCTGGCAGTCCAGTACTTTCAGAATTCCTTGGCAATACCCTAAGTCAAGTCGTGAGTTCTTCTCCAGTGTCCTCATTCCAGCCTTCTCATGCATATGAAGTGATCAGAAATGCCATGGCTTGGGTCAAGTGTACCTTACTTTGCCCTTAGTATGTCAAAGGGGGGTTTTACAGCAGATGTACTCAATGCATGTATAACACTTGATTTCTTAACTGATGCTTCAATGGGTGTTAATTATGCATCCACGTAAAATGAAATCCTTGACAACTTCAACCTTTTCGGTGTTTATCATGATATGACTTCCCGGTCCGATTCTGAGAATCTTTGTTTTCTTTGTATTAAGACTGTCATCTGTGATCTTCATCGGTAAGTCCTTCAAGTCCTTTTAAGATTCAGCAAGCAAGATGGTGCCATTTGTGTGTGGCAAGTTGTTAAGTCTTCTGCCTGTCCTAATTCCACATTCTTCTTATAATCCACCCTCTTGAATCATTTGCTTAACAGATAGAGTGGATAAAATGTAGTAAAAGAGTATAATTCTGACACACAACTTTCCTGACTTTAAACCATGCCATGTCTCATGTTTTGTTCTAGCAACTACCTCTTGACGCCCGGAAGCACAATTAAATGTTCTGGCATTCCTAGCCCCAACAAGGTTTTCCAAACTCTTATAGGATCCACACAGTCACAAAAGTAATAAAGCAGGTAAATCTCTTTCTGATATTCCATGCTTTCAGACAAAGTCCATCTGACATCAGCAATGATAGCTTCATGCCATGTCCTATTCTGAATACAGCTTGAATTTCTGAAGGTTGCCTGTTGATGAACAGCTGCAACTATTTTTTAATTCTGTTCAGCAAAATTTTAGTTGACTCTGATAGTAATGACATTGTTGGCTAATTCGTGCATCTTTTGAAACACCTTCCTTTGAAATGGGCATGAATATAATCTCCTCCAGTTTGTTGGCCAGAGAACTGTCTTGCAAATGCCTTGATGTGCGCACTTCCGGTGTAGAATCTATTTGTTGAAACATCTCAGTTGGTATTCTATCAATTCCTGGAGCCTTGTTGTTGACCAGTGCTTCAGTTTTGCTTGGACTTCTTTCGATACCATCCATTTTTTAATTATGTTATCTCCTGAAGTGGGTAACATTGACAAAATTTTGGCACAGTAACTCTGTATACTCCTTCCATTTTTGTAAATGCTTCCTGCATTGTCCAACATTTTACTCATACAATAGAACCCTTCAACATTGCATCTCGAGACTTCAGTATTTCTTCAGTTCTCCCAGCTTGGAAAATGGCAAGCATGGTCTCCACCTTGGTTGTTCCTGACGCCTGGTCTTTGCACATTTCACTTTAATACTTAGCCTTGTCTTCTGGAACAACCCTTCAAAAACTTCTGTTCAAGGGCTGAGCCCCAGTGGCGTAGTGGTTGTGCGCGGGACTGCGGTCCACTGGGACGGAGGTTCAATTCCAGCAGTGGGGCTGGGCCTCCTACTCCCACCACCAGAGAGCAGTGAGAGAGCCCCCAGAGGTCCCCCCCAAAGAGAGCCCCCCCCAAAAAAAACTTCTGTTCAACTTGTTTACTCCACCATTTCTTTATTTGCTTCAGCTTCTGTATCTTCAAGAGCAAGTTTTAGAGTCTCTTCTACGTCCATTTGGGTCTTCCTTTCTTTTCTAGTGATTTTTTTTTTGTTTTCTTTATGTCCTTGATGTCCTTGATGTCACCCCAAAACTCATCTAGCTTTCAGTCATCAGTGTTTAGTGTGTCAAATCTATTCTTGAGATTATCTCTAAATTCAGGTAGGTTGTACTCAATGTTATTCTTTGGTCCTCATGGACTCATTTTCTTTTTTTCACCTTCAACTTAAACTTTGCAAATAATCGGTTAATAGTTTTTCCAGAATTCAGCCCTGGACTTACTCTGTATGATGAAATTTATTTTCCCCATCATCACTTCCCACAGATGCCAATTTGACTACAGTGCATGGCATCTGGTGAAGTCTGTGTGAATAGTCACCATCTATGCTATTTAAGAAGAATATTTGTATTCAGTAGGTCCGTTGTCTTACAAAATTCAATCATACATTTTCCAGTATCATTTCCATCACCGAGACCATGTTTCCAAACTATTGATCTTTCTTTGTTTCCATCCCACATGTGTCAGTCAACAGTAATCAATGCATCTAGATTGAAAGTTTC
Source organism: Nesogale talazaci (assembly GCA_004026705.1). NCBI lineage: Eukaryota > Metazoa > Chordata > Mammalia > Afrosoricida > Tenrecidae > Nesogale > Nesogale talazaci. The sequence continues at coordinate 62,207 of PVJH01004266.1, forward strand.
ATCAGTTTCAGCTACAGAAGTCAGTGAACATCTTCAACTTCTTCATCTTTGGCATTTATGATTGGTGCATACATTTGGGTAATAGTTGTACTGATTGGTCTTCCTTGTAGGTGTGTGCATACTATTCTATCACAGTTCTAAAGTATTCTTTTTGAAAATGAGTGTGATGGTATTCCTCTTCAATTTGTCATTCCTAGCATCATAGTCCATATACTCAATCCATTCAAAATGGTCAAAACAAGCTCATTTCAGCTCATTAATGCTTAGGATATCTATCTTCAGGCATTTCATTGCATTTTTTGAGTATATACCAATTTTCCTAGGTTCATACTTCATGAAGTCCATGTTCTAATCATTAATGAGTGTCTGCAGTCTGTTTTTTCTCATTTAGGATTGTGCCACATCAGGAGATGAAGGTCTTGAAAGCATGATGCCCTCTCTGTCATTAAGGTCTACTCTACCCTAGGAGGCGGCTTTCCCCCAATTGTATGTTAAGGGTCTTCCCACTTTTGGGGCTCATCTTCTGCAGTAAATCGGACAATGTGCCACTACAATTCAGAAGGATTTCCCGAGCTCAATTTCTCTAAGCAGATCACCAGGCCCTATTCCATAGTCTGTCTTTGTCTGATAGCTCTGCCGAAACCCACCCCCACCAAGGGTGACTCTGCCAGTATCTGAGACAGTGGTGGTGTCGTTTCCAGAAGCATCCACATCATCATAGTATGTTAAACTGTCACATGGGTGCCAAAATATATGTATCTTTATGTGTGTGTATAGGTACACACACATACATCACCATATTTCATGTACCTATAATACATACATAATTATAAAAGCAAATGCTATCTCTTTAATGACATGCCAAAAATTTGTTACAATTAAAGGAGTTGTTTTTATTATACTTCTTACTTTTGAAGAAGATAAATCCCTCAAGAAGTTGAATTCAATAAATGAGCTGTTTGAAAAATACAAGACCAAGAAAATTATCTGTTTCATCACTCTGGTTCTGTTGCTTCACTGTGGCCTCAGGATTACTATTTCTGTGCCATTGCACCTTTTCAACGTACTTCTTTTCGTGAAAGTCTCGGAAAGTTTTACAACATTCATTAATGGACATGGACTGGGCAGCCCTACAATTCTTTCACTTGATTTGAATAAAATAAATAGAAAGTGCCACAGATTTGAGAACAATCAAATATTATAATCTCACAGGGGACCTTTCATCCAGGTGAGGCACAATGAAGCTAGCCAGTCATCATGTGTGATTTACAAATATTATTCATTATCACTTGCTATCGTAGATGGATATTTGGAAAATCTTCTCCTCCTAATCTGTACTTTTACATAAGGACATTCAGTCTTGTAAATTAGTTCTATTGATTCCGTAAGCGTGGCAGAGCAAAGGAGCAGACTGAGGTGCAAGTCTTATGAGATGCAAAAGAGACTACTAATATGTTTTTGCAACTAATGATTGAGGCATGCGTTTCATTTAAGAAATTTTAGAAAGATCTTTTTTATTCTTTAAGTGAAGACTGACCTTAATCTAGTTTTATTACCAGAGCTTTGCTTTCAAGCATGTGCACCAAGGACACATGCTAAAAAATGCCAAAAAAGAGAAATAGTGGTCACGCATGGTATCTTCCATTCAATTTAACCTCCCTTCTGCCCATATGAACCATGAAGATATGTAAGTTTGAGGAAAGAAAATTTAGTGCTTTGAAAATATTTCAATTTAAAATTGCATCCTAAATAAACTAGATTTAAAAAAAAAAAATAACCAACCGCTGCCGTTGCATTGACTCCATGTCACATGGCCCTGTCAGGTAGAACAGCGCTTCCCTGGAGAGTGTCTCCTGTGGTAAGTCTTTATGGAAACAGACCCCACAGCTTTCTCCTGCAGAACAGCTCAGGGGTGAGACCTGCCGCCCTTCTTGTTAGCAGCCAAACACCAAAGCCTTCTCCATGAGTAAAGTAGATATTTTTTCAGATGGATGATTTAATCCTAAAATATTTTATGTGGAAGGATTTGAGGTTCATAAATATGGATCAGACAGCTTGACAAGCCCCAAACCGTGAAGAAAAAACCACCCTTTTAAAATTTAGCCAACAAAGTCACTTATGAATATAATCTTCCCAGCCTGATGATATTCTTCCATAAAACCTGCACTTCATGATTAGTTCCTACTAATCCATCATCTACCAAGTAAACCGAATTGACAGATCATTTCTCCCAGCCTCACTAGCTTATGAAAAGTCCTCGTTCCATAGAGCCTGAGTGAGGTAGCATCCTCATAATCGTTGAAAATCGAGAGTCAGAAATCCAGTGTCTCTGGATCCATTGAGTAGTGTAGCATATTTGTTTTTAGCACATGTTTATGAATACTCTGGGCAGATCCCTCACAAGATCCATGCTGGTGGGGTTCTTCTTAGGATGAGAGAGAACACTTTGTCTTTTCCTGGTTTTGTTGGCTACTCATACTTCTATCCTAAGAATCTACCTCACCCAACTATGCATTTCATTCACACATCACATTTCCCACGTGTGTCTAAGTCACACCTGTCATGTGTATAATGAAGTGGGCCAATTTTTGCATGTGTACCTTGAAAACAAATTTCTTGGTGAAGAGTTAGCCTCTGTAAATTGATTTTCTGGAAAGTGAATTAGTACCACAGGTACTGAGACCCCCAAACCAATATATTGCTAACTATGGTCTTTTAAACTCATTTATCACATTTTAATAATATGAGTTCCATCGTGACCATCCCCTCATGCTATTCATTATCAAGAAACTGTCACATTTTTGGCACAAATGATTTATGGAGACCAATATATTACATTTGTTGCAAAGCATATTTATCCCATACAAAATTTTGACTGCCTTATTTTTGTACTTTTAAAAGTCTGTTCCTTAATGTATTTAGGAATAAGTATTTCCTAAAATGTAAATTGATCAATCAGATGTTAAAATTGATAATAGTGATTTATAAGACACTATTACTTTAACAATTGTATTTAACATGTAACATTTATGCCAAATGTAGTACTATAGCTACATGTTAAGACATATGGTTATGAGCAAATATTGCATGTTGCATTACATAGAAAAGTAAAATATATGTATATACTGAATTATAGAAGAATAAGAAATAACTTCTTTAATTTTTATTTTTAAAAGAGATGAAAAGCCCTATATTGCGTCTAAACCTGATCAGACATTTATGACTAATCAGAGTGCTGCATGCATTGAAAGGCATTTTTTAACTTGTGTTATATTTCATTATTTGCTGTCATTGGTTTTCCACTAGAGTAAGGTAAGTCCTCTTGCTAAATCTGGGCAACTGTTCACTAATCGTTTCATCAGCTTCACCTCAGTTAGCTGAGAAGTTTTACAGAAGACCTTTGCAACTGAAAAGGAAACTCTATGGGAAAAAGAAGTGAAAAACAGAATTTAAAAACTATACCCATGGAAACCCTGAGATAATTACTGTATGTAATTCATCCAATGTTAGGCACAGCAGCATGGACCAGGGTGCCAACATCTCTCTCTTCGCTGGGCAGCAAATTGGACCTAACTACTCCTCTGTCCTGAGCAATACACTGGATGCCTTTCATTCTCTCACAGTGTATGACTTTGTTAGTAGGGAAAGAATGAAATTAAAAATGTATGCAAAGAGATGGGGACTCTGGTTACATGTAATATCTTTCCCAAGCTGAGCCCTACTAGAGATATGTGAGGCCCCCTGGACTTTATCCATTTAAGTTAAATGAACTTACATTAACCAGCAACTTGGCAGAGGGAAGTGGATTTATCAAAACCTTGGGAAGTATATAGCCTTCTAAATACAGCCTGCCACCCATAAGGGACACATATATTGGTCTTCTAATGGAAATACAGTAAATACAGTTAAACTTAGGCAAGCAGGTATTTATTGAATGCCTACATACTGCTCTAGAAGTTTGTACTTAAAACTTCTGAGTAAGCATGATACTGTTCTATCACCCGTCTAGCAGAAAAAGGAATATGAAATGTGGAGTATTTGTGAGATATGCGGTACTTACCCTTACCTCATTATAGGCTTCCTGAAACTTCGTGGATTGGAAAGTGAAATATGTGGCATCCTTTGTGTGAGGAGTGTGGATTGCTCAGTTTAGAATGGCAGTTTCCTCTTACACTCATCAATAGTTCTGATGAGTCCTTATTTCTGCAGTCACATACATTGTTATTTGTTTACCATACATTTTGATGTTAAATCAGTTATTGATCACTACAAATGCCTAAATTTCCATGTGCTAAAATTTCCTTTTTGCAATTTTCCATCCTCTTCATGTCCTTTAGCTTTCCATCCAATTCAATGATGTTTTTTTCACATCACAAAAACAAATGAGCTAAAATTTGTGTACCTCTGGCTTCAGCCTCCTACGGTTTAATTAGCTGTGACTTGCTTGCTCTCTTTCAGTAAACAAGCGAGCTGAGATCCAGACTCCAGTCGAGAGTTCAAAAGCACAGAGTCACTCGTTCTCTGAGAATCTTGCCCTATCCAGATTACCTTTGCAGAGATAGGGTAGTATTGCATAAGTCCATACACAGGGAAGTCCTTAAGCTCCCTCATATTTCATGGAAATCTTCAAACATTTATCTAAGGTGCCCTTGGTGGCCAGTCTCTCTTCTTTCAATGACAATCCTAGTGAGAGGATTTTTAAATGAACCCCATTCTGCCCATGGTCAACACAAATCGATGTGTCATATGGCATAGTTACACTCTTCGAAATACATATGAACTATTTTCATTGAACTTAAATAACAAAATAGCTTTCACATTCCATTAAATCTATTATTACACCAGCTGCAAACTATATGGTGGCACAAATATCAAGAACAAAACTAGGCTCACAGAACACACACACAAATGTAAACACAAGATCATTAAACTTGCTCAAGTTCCCTGAAGGCTGACCAGGAAAGTGGGCCGCTTTAGAAGTCCCAATAACCTAAAACTGTCCCTTTATGAAGTGCTCCTAGTCACGGACGGTATTTTGGCACATGTCATTAGAGTCTGACCATCCTGGCCTCCAAGGTGTTTCACATGCAACTGGCCTATTTGTTTCAAGGATGCTTTGAAAATATGATGTTTGATGTGACTCCTGAACATGAAGCATGTGTAGCAGATGCATTCCTCAACACTCTTAGCAATCCAGAGAGATGCTTCAAAAATTTCATGGGAAAGTGGGATAAAAAATACTGGAATCTTCCCACAGACTTTGGAAGCCTGCCCCTCATGACTCAAAATAAAAGAGTCTCTGATGAATCAAAATGGCCCCTAAATCGGATGAAAACTTCCACCACTGGCCTCATTGTCAGGATATGAAAGGACTGTCACCGGCTAATGTTTATTTCCTCATGTATAAAATGGAGGCTTTAAATCATCCCCTTAGTAAACAATTCCATGAAGAAATGTCATGAAAGCACATGAAGCATGCATGTCTGCATCGGGCAAAACGAAATGTCCCTTCCCAGTTCTTGAGGCAGCACCCACATCAGTCTCTGCTGCCTTGCTCTAACTAGATGTCTGCAACTTCCTGAGCTGCTAGTTTTATTCGATGTGAAACATTTCACATACTTTCAAACCTCAGTGCTTTATATATATTTTAACATGCTTTTCAACAGGAGCCTTTGTGTTGCTTTAACTTTGCCATTATCCCTCAGAGATAAAGAGTATTGGCTTACAGCGGCAGTCCAGTCAGTAAGTCACCAGAAGTTCAACAGACATGGCCCGGCCTGACCACACACAGGTCAGGCTGGAGGCTTAGGGCTGTGGTCTAGAGCGGAGGCCTGGAAACCTGGACACAAGCAGGCAAAACAGAAAATGAGTGTGACAGGAGTCCCAAACAGGCCGGAAAACATGTCTCAGATAAATTTAGGAAGTGACTGTGGGGGTAAGATCCATGAAACATGTACAGAGGGCTTAAGTCATTCGTAAATAGAGTAGTCGGCAGAGGACTATCACGTAAAAGAAACCTGAAAAACAGAAAATTAAACAATGCCCAGGACTTGAGACTTCCATCTAAATTGCCTCCTAAGCGAGAGGATTGTGAATAGGTTTTGAACAAGGAAAAACCAGCAACCTTTTAGGGGAAATTAGCTGACGTCTGTGTGTATGGAAAGATAGGCATACACGCCATGACACCTGTCATTATACTTTATTAGTATTTTGTAGTCTCTCAATTGAATGGATCCTCTTTCCTAACAGGAAAGAACGGCGATGAGAAGGGTCATTTCAGGGTCACCGTCATAGCTCAGAGGAGCCCTGGTGGTATTGTGCTTAGTAACCACAAGGTCGGCTATTCTAAACCACCAGCTGCTCCCTGGGAGGAAAATGAAGCTCGCTATTCCCATAAAGAGTAACGGTCTTGGCGATCGACGGGGACCATTCTCCCCTGCCCTGCAGGGTCCCTGTGAGTCGGAACTGACTGATGGGAGTGGATTCGGGGTGGGGACAGCCGTAACCCTGTGCACCAGCATGCCTTCCCAGGATTTTGTGAAGAAGGGAGGCATGGGATAATTTTCCCTGGTACTTGATGAATTTGATGGATGATGTCCTCTTTTATAAAAAAGCGGGCTGAGCCCCTGTGGCATAGTGGTTGTGTGTAGCACTGTGGTCCACTGGCTTGGCAGTTCAAATCCAGCAGCAGCTCTCCGGGAGGAAGGCTGGCCCTCTTACTCTTACCAGGAGGCAGTGATGCCCACAAATATTAATAAATAAATAAAGCAACTTGACTTTAAATAGCTAGCAATTAGTACTTACAGCAACTAATAAATGGTTAAAAAAAAAAGTTTCACCCTTCCACTATGACATGGAAAATGATGGGAATAAATAATACATGCAACATTGCCACCTTGATGGAAGGGTGGAGGAAGTAGGAGAGTTCTCTAAAGATTAAAAAATGAATCTGTGGGGAAGGTCTAGTTCTGAACAAGGGCTTCAGATTATATTCTGCATGTCTAGCATTTTAACAATAAAAAACAGGATGGTGAGGAATGTGCATTTTATTTACATCTATGAAGTTATGTTGATTTGATGTTTATCCTTGTATCAGGTTTTCAGCAAAGTTACTGCTTTGTAATTAAATGTTTCGCTTATGGTATTATAATTTCCTTTTCTTTTTTTCACATAACAACTTTATTTCTCTCTGTTGAATCTAATGAACTATGGAGCCTACATCTTGCATATCCTTTATCCTTAGTAATTCATTTTTATGTCATTTTCCAAAAGAATCATTATCTGAAAGATTGAAAAGGGGGATTCACTCTCCATTACATTTAATTTTTTAAGATTAAAAATGATCTCTCTTATTATTATTTTTTGTTTATTTTATACCATTCTTTTTTTTTCCCCCAATGATTTTATTGGGGACTCTTACAGCTCTTATAACATTCCATACATCATTTGTATCAAGCACATTTGTACACATGTGGCCATCTTCATTTCCAAATATTTTCTCCTTGAGCCCTTGGTACAAGCTCCTCTTCCCCCCTCTTTTATCTCCCCCCCCCCCGATGATTTCATTGGGGGCTTAATTACAGTATTCCTTGTTTCAAGCTGCTATATTTCTATGTGAAAACTAGTATGAGAGCCTAGGTTGATAAGCTGCCTGTCCCTCCTGGCATGGCAACTGGAGAGGGTGCTGTTCAGGACAACCCTGCCCCTCCCTCCCCTGGGTCCCCACTCCACTGGCCTTCGTGGTGGTATCACATCACACGGCCCTATCTTTCTCCAGGAATCATTTTCTTACTCCATGAAATTAGGTACGAAACAGTTTGGAAATCATCTTTCCAGTGAAATGGAGCATATTTGTATACATGCCCTCACCAGCCATGTACTGATGCCACCCACACAGAGATGTTCTCCCTCGGGCCTCTGTGTGATCGGGCCAGTGACATGAGTCAGAACTGATACCTTTAAAAGCGTGCTTGCCATGCTTTCGAAGCTCCTACCCAGCCCCGTGGCATGTCCTCGGTGACTCACGGCCCCACAGAGTCCACTCCAACCCGGGACACAGCAGAACTGCACCCTGGGTTTCCAAGACTCTGGATCTTCATGGGAACAAAAAGCTTCCTCTTCCTGCAGAGGAAGTGCTGGTGACTTCAAACTGCAGGCCTCGCAGTTAGCAATAGCGAGCCCACGACAGTAGGAGGGAGGATTCGGAGAGTTTGTGGGGAAATTCCATGATTTTTAATGACATTTACTCACCAGCTTTTTGAGGCTCCCGTATAGGTATGTGTCTCCCTCCCATTACCTCCCATCATCTCCCTCAATAAGCCGCTGGGGGAATATTCTGTAAACTTGGCCTGATGAAAGAGAGACACCTCTGAAAAAAAAGTCCATAAAAGACTTTGAAAGTGTAATTGATGGTATAAAGCCACTTATTATTGGAGAAAGACCATGGGATCTCATTTTGGCCCCCTGTGGGTGTATAAAATTGGAAGGGCAGGTTGACTTCACTAACATGATTTGACTACATACATTTTAAGAAGGAGGATGTTTGCTAAAGGGCAGATTGTTTTCCTTTTAAGGATGTATTTAAATAAACTCAAAGGAGATAGACACTCTCCTTCTAAGATAAATTCCACTCAAAGTTTTCCACAAAGAGTTCAAGAGGGGGAAAAAAAATAGATATCCAAAAGTAGTCTGAGCCCATGTTTTGTTATAAATCAAGGGAACGTACCATCTAACCTGGTCTGGAGCTCATTCATGAAAACAAGGGTTTTTTTTTTTTTATTTGGTTTTGTTGTAAAGACAAAGGCAATACTCTGGTGCCTGATGGGTTATGTCTACATGATCGGTTAACCCTACAGTTTTGCAATCAATAATACCAGAATAATGTCAGACGTGCAGTAGATATAACTTTTTGATGATGGCACTTACACGCTCTCTCTCCTTTCCCTCCCTGCCTCCACCCTCTTTGGTTTGAACAGCACTCGCAAACAAAATTACATGATGAATTTTTCACGACAACATGGGCTCAGGCACTTCTACAACAGAAGAAGAAGGTCACTTAGACGATCCCCATGAAGAATCAAAAAGTTGATTTTTTTTCCTTTCAACATGTGATGTGTTACTTTCCTCCTCCTCTTTTTTTAAATCTCGCACTGCATCTGGTATCAGGAAATGTCCACGAAGGACTTCATGATGCACCGAAAGCCCTTCTGGGGACCGAGTGAAAGCCACTTCCCCACACTGTGAACTCAAGACAAGTGACTTATTTTCTCTGAAGTAAATGTCTTCATGTGTCCGTGAAAGTTGTGATCTGTTGTAATATCAGTTACAGTGGCAGTATTGAAAGTAAGAAATAGTTTAACAGAAAAAAAAGTTTAAGCACAAAAATGTTTAAGATATTTTATGTTTTAAATGGCATTTAGTACAGTATTTAACATTCTTGGTCACAAAGCTATTTAAGTGGACTGTATTTTAGCTACATATCATGTTCTCTATGATTAAATTATCATTGTTTGTCTTTTATGTATTCTCCTCTACAATATAACACCTTGACACTGTATTTACTTGTTATGTTGCAATCTTTTGCTGCTGAATTTTGGGCTACTTAGACTCTGTCGAAAGTTAACTGACATACCTGCTCAACGAGATAGTTGTAAAGACATTGTATTCCTTTAATAGACTCCTACAAATGTATGTTGGTTTAGCGTTGTTTTGTGCATAAGGAAAAAAAAAAGATGCTTGACCTTGAAATATTTTCTACTTAAAAGTTGTGGATGAAGACCCTTATTCCCAAAAGGAGTTCCCATTTCCTTGTCTTCAAGAATTCTTGTTTTTCAAGTGTTCCCTGGCTGATTGACTAACAGTAGCTGCCATTTTGTGTCTGTGGTAACAAGAGTGATTTGTAAAACAGTGGGTGTTTTCCCATCGTGTTCTTCTTCGGGGATTGTCTTGTCCTGCAGGTCATCTCCCCATACCTTCTGATGACGTTGTACCGACACCAGCAACATCACAGTGGCCCTGGGGCCCTCACCTGTCCATTAACATGACTCAAAGGTTACACTCTTGGGTGGACCTCGCTAAAAGCCCATGCTTACAGTAATTAAAAAGTATGTCCAACAACCACTTGATGTTGCTTTGTCTTTATTCGTTCCTGACTGTAGTTTAGAAAGGGTTTGTGAGCCTGCTCCAGTTTGGAAAGGACAAGGTCAAACACACCCAACTGGTTTTCACGTCAGGCCTGATCGAGCACTTGGGAAGCCGCACGTTTTTTATGTAGTCGTCCTCGTTGTCATGTTGGCTCAGGGAGACTGGTTGGAGGATATTAGGAAAAGTCTACCTGTCCCCATTGGACCAAGATGAATAATTCCAGGGGGCACAGATCTTTGAGTCATCTACCTTGACGACCAGAGCACCACCCAGCCTCGGAATGTTTATGGACAGAGACCCATTGCCCCCACAGCTGCAAATTCTCTCCCCTCCCTCCTGATTGGCTCACCTGTGGCTTCTACCCACTCCCTTTATTACTTTACCCTTTGCCCCTCTGAACAGCTTAAAACTCACTCTCCACTAAGCATGACTTTGGGGTCCCCACAATGGGTCCTGGTGGTTAGGACTCCCATCTCTACCCTTTACCTCCTCTCCCATCCTGGCAGTGGGGATTCCCTGGCTCCCTGCTGGAGTCCCTGAATTCCTCCCGGGAGGCGCAGAATAAACTGCCCCCTTACTCTCTGGCCCGGCCTCGGTCTGTCTTTGCAGCACACCTACTATCTGTTTCCTACTGGGCATTTCTATGTGTACACTCTGTAGTCCCACTAAGTAGAATCAAGTGGGAATTCCGACAATGGTAACCATTTTGACCCAGTGAATGACTCGTTACAAGCACTCATCTCCTGTGTGCCAGCCTCAGGGCTTGGGGCTGGGGTGGGGGGTTATTAAGGATAAAAAGGTGACTGAGACTTTGCCCTTTACCAGTTACATAAAAACATGTTGACATTGTTGAATTTGGTGACTTGCCAGAGAATTTTTGGTTTGAGGGGTTTTTGTCTAAGAAAAAACATTTTAGAAATGGCACAACTTGGCTGAGCCCCGGTGGTGTAGTGGTTGTGCGTGGGACTGCGGCCCACTGAGATGGAGGTTCAATTCCAGCAGCGGCTCTACGGGAGCAAAGGCTGGGCCTCCTACTCCTCCCACCAGAGGACAGTGATACCAAAAAAAAAAAAAAGAAAGAAATGGCACAACTAATGCAGAGTCTAGATGTGGGCTCACAAAGATGAAACAATGATCTTTTGAAAAATACCACCCTTTGAGGGGCGTGCCTGTTGAATCCCTTCGGTAAGAAAGAAGTCCCTTTTCTTTCAGCCTACTGTCCCTACTTCAGCCTTTCCAGTTAGGTAAGAAAGAGTTCATCAAAGGTCTCCTAAAGGAGGCCACCTGGGAACAGGACCTGACACTTGGATCATGGTGCAAAAAGACACAAACTCTACCCACGGGATAGTGACACAATTCCATGGTAAAAAATGTTCAAATAAGTACACACATAAATTTACAATTTCAAGTGTGGAATATGCCACATCCAGCAATCAACATGCCTGGACAAGCATTTATGTAGTATCTGCCTCTATGCTGCGACTTAAGTTAGGCTATATGGGAGTATGTGAAAAAAGGATTGCTATAGACTGCTTTACTAAACAAAATTACCAAAACATGTGCCTTTGAAATACTGGCTTTGGGGAACAAATAGAAACCCCAAGGGATCATATCAGGACTGTGGGACAGATGGGGTAAGGTTTTCCCAAGGGAATTCTCAAAGGAGCAGCTTGACGAGTGAGCAGCTACCTTGTCAGGATGGGAAAACAGCCTTAGTACAATTAACCGGCCCTTTTTCTTACCAAGCACTTTTAAATATTTCTGAGAACTTCTTCCTGAGACGTACAAGAACATCCATGAAGACGGCTTCTTTGTTGTTGCTCAGTGCCATCAAATCAGCTCTGGCAGCGCCAAACACAACAGAACAAAACACTGCCCGGTTCTAGACCACGCCCGCACTGCACCCTCCTCGCCATCATGACATGGGAGCCCATTGTTGCAGCCAGTGTCCTTGTTGACGGTCTTCCTTTTTCACTGACACCCCCCCCGCCCCATTTTACTGAGCATGATGTCTTTTTCCTGGCACTGGTTCCTCCTGGCAACATGTCCAAACTAACATGAGATGAAGGCTCACCAGCCTTACTCGCAAGCAGCATTCTGAGTTCTTCAGCATCATCCCAGTAGAGCCATTCCTACCTAGTCTCTATTCCTTGTCCAACTTTCACATGCATGTCAGGGGACTGAAGACACAATGCTTTGGATCAACCCTCCAAAACGGTCTTTGACGGTCCATGCTAGTTGTCCTTCTCCAACTCCATAGCTCAGATGCAACTATCCTCGGGTTTCTTTCTTTTACATTCAACTTTCACGTGCATATGAAGCAAGTGGAAATGACCATCCGTGACTTGGAACAGTTGCACTGTAGTTCTCAACATCCTTGCTTTTCAACACTTGAAAAGTGTGTACCCAATGCAATATGTAGTTTTACTTCTTTACTGCTGCTTCCATCATCTCATCTATCTGTCCAGTTCTTTGGGGTTTACTGTCCATTGTAATCCATATTGAAGGCTGCAGTCCCTAACCTTCATTAGCAAGTGCTTCAAATCTTCATTACTTTTAGCAAGCCAAGGCTGTGTGAAGGTTATGTCATTTGCATAGGGAAGATGATCAATGAACCTTCCTCCAATCCTGATGCCAGTTTGTGTAGTCCAGTGTCTTGGATTGTCTATTCAGCATGTAGATTGAATAAATACACTGAAATAAATAATGTACAATCCTTTGGGGGGGGCATCACTGGAAGTAGGAGACCCAGCCTTGCTCCTGGAGAGCTACTGCTGGATTTGAACCGCCAACCTTGTGGGCGCAGTCCCGCACACAACCACTACACCATCGGGGCTCACCCCAGTGTACAACCAGATTTTAAACCATGCAATACTTGCCTCTTGGCCTGTGTACAGGTTCTGGATGTTGTGCATAGTTTGTAATGATCAACACCGTCAAATGTGTTAATAGTCAAGTAGACATTTTTTCCCTGGTATTCCCTACCATTAGCCAAGATCCACCTGTAATGAGCAGTAAAATCCCTTATTCTTAGGAAGTCTTCTGAATCCAGGTTGAATTTCTGGTAGTTCCCCATCCGCTGGAACTATTGTTGAATGTTATTTGGCAAAACTTTATTGGCAGGCTGAGCCCCGGTAGCGTAGTAGTTAAGTGCGGGACTGCAGCCGACTGGCTTGGCGGTTCAAATCCAGCAGCAGCAAGGCTGGGCCTCCCACTCCCACCAGAGGGCAGTGATGCCTAAAAATATTTAAAAATTTAAAAAAACTTTATTGGCATGTGACACCAAAGATGATGTTGATCATTCCCACACTCTGTGTGGTCACATTTCTTTATAATGTGTATAAATATGGATCTCTTCCAGTCAAGTAGCTGTCTTCCAAATTTCTTGGCATACATGAATTAGTGTTTCCAGTACTTCAGAAGAGTATTGAAATGTTTCTACTCGTATCTGTCAATTGCTTTGGCTTGGGCTTCCTTCAGTAGTATCAGTCCTTGATCGTATGTTTAGAGATAGTTGAATGCCATCTGCTTCTTTTTGTACAGTGCCTGTCTACTCCTCCTCTTTTGGTCATTCAATATTGTAACTCCAGCCTGAATTTGTTCATTTCTTTCACTTTGAGACATGCTGACCATGTTCTTCCCATTAAGCTATCTAACTCCATGTCTTCACACATTTCATTCTAATGCTGTGTTTTCTTGAGCTGCCCAATGGTATGTTCAAGTCAGCTCTTAGACTTCTTCATTTCTTTCATAGATTACCTAATAATCTGTGTTCATGCACAAGTTTGAGAGTCTCTTCTAATGTACACTTGGTTCTTTCCTTTCTTGTCTTTATAATGACATTTTGCTTTCTTTGTGTGTGATGCTCTTAGTGTCATCCCTCTGCTTTCAGCTCCTCTGCCATTAGTGTTTAAGGGGTCACATCTGCTCTTGAGATACCCTGGGAGTTCAGGTGGGGCATATTTGGGTCATATTGATGTCTCATGGACTTGTTTCCATTTTTCTTCAACTTCAACTTGTTGGGTGCTATCCAGTCAGTCCAAACTCACAGGGTCCCTGTGTACAACAGGGCGAAATGCTGCCCAGGCCTGCGCCGGCCTCACAATGGATCTCACAGTGGGTCCATTGTTGCAGTCGTTCTGGCGATCCATCTTGTTGAAGACCATCCTCGTTTTTCTTGTCTCTCTGCTTTTCCAGGTATGGTATCCTTCTCTGGACTCTGGTCTCTCCTGATACCATGTCCCAAGTAAATGACAAGAAGTCTTGCCAGTCTTGCTTCTAAGGAGCATTCTGGCCGTCCTTCAACTTGAATTTACATATGAGTGTGTGCTTGTCCCCCAGGCACCCCTGGCCTCATTTCAGCTGCTGCTACTAAGCTTCTCCATCATCTCTTCCCACAAATGTAGTCCATTTGATTCCCGTGTATTCTGTCTCGTGAGGTCACCATTTATGTTCCTCAAAAAGGTACTTGCGGTAAATACATTGTTGGTCTTGCAAAATTCTCTCTTGCCATCTTCAGCTTCATTTCTATCACCAAAGTCATATTTTCCAATGACTGTTCCTTCTTTGAAACAAAGAAGTACTTCACATTATAGTCGTCAGTAGTTATCAATGCATCTTGAATGCATGTTAATTAATTTCAAATTGAAGAAGTTGGTAGAATTCTTCAATTTCTTCATTGCTCTCATTAGTGGTCAGTGCATAGATTTGAATAGTAATTGTATTAATTGAACTCCCTGACAGGAGGCATACATATTGTTCTATCACAGGCAGTGTAGTACTTCAAGATAGATCTTAAAATAATTCTTTTGGATGATGAATGCAAAGACATTCCTCTTGAACCTCCCGCATAGTAAAGTATCTGCTGTCTGATGCAAAATGGCCAGTGCCAGCCCATTCCAGCTCACTGGTGCCCACGATATAGATCTTTATGTGTTCCGTCATTTTTTTTACAACCTTGAATTTCTTAGACTCATACTTTGTACACCCCATGATATCATTATGAATGGATGTTTGCAGCCATTTATTCTCATTTTGAGTCAGGCCCCATCAGGAAATGAAGGGCCCCAAAGCTTTATTCCGTACATACCTGCTTGAGGAGGCAGTTCTTCTCCAGGTCCATCTTGAGTTTTCCAACCTGAAGAAACTCAGGCACTTGGAAATTCTGGCACTGGGGCTGACAATATTTTGCTGCTACTCATAAAGCTATTCAGGAGCTATTTCCTCAGATGAGGACAACCTATCCCTTCTTCATAATCTGTATTTAGTCTGGGAGCTCTGGTGGAGCCTGTCCACCAGCTTGGGGTGACCCTCCTGGCTACTTAAAACATTGGGCATAGCTTCCAGCATCACAATATGGAAACTACCACCATGGACAAACTGAGAAATAATTCTGTCCTGAATTGACCAAGCCCAGCAGACCCTCTCAGAAGTCACTGGTTCTCTGGACCTGTGTTCTTGAAGGCACAAGCGAGATGCACTACTGACAGTACTCACCTGCAGTCACCACTGACCACCGCGATGTGTTGAAGCATGTTTTTTCTCGGAATAAACCTGTGCATGGATGAACTGGAACCCCACTAAGAGTATTTATGTACTCTCACATAATAAGGAGCCCTGGTGATACAACCGTTCAGTGCTTGGCTGCTAACCAAAAGGTTGGCTGATGTAAAAACCCCAGAAACTCTGAAGGAGGAAGCCCTGATAATCTGCTTCTAAGACTCTGGTGGTGGTTGGGAGCTCTCAAGCCGATGCCAATGCAGAGGGACCCCGGGTGACAGAGGAGAGCTGCCCCACAATTGGCTGTGGTCGTCACAGAAACAATGCCACGTCTCTCCCTAGGAGAGCTGCTGGATGGGCCTGAATCACCACTGCACTGCCCGCGCTCCTAACCCTGGGTCAAGCCCAGCCCAGACAGCCAACAGGGATGTTCTGCTCTGTCACCTGCGGTTGCAGCGAGTCAAACCTGGAGTAGACGACACCCACCGACAAGGATAACAGAACCGACATCAGTTTGTGGCCCAATCAGAAACAGAATGACCACTACATAAAGACGATCCAAGGAAAGTTGTAGCAGTAGAAGTGTGCCCAAGCTCTACTGAGCATGAAGAAGAAGAGGAGGAGGAGCAGCTCTTTCTGGAAGTGGAGGTAAGAAGAGAAGGGTGAGTGAAGTAAATCTTTACATAGAAGAGGTAGAGACCCTGACCAGTCCAATACACAAGAAAGCACATTGCAGACGTACGTTACCCGACTTCTGAGCCAAACTGGACCCTGGCCATTTCTTCTGGATATGGACTTGCAAACAAATCTCTCTCACTGAACTGCCATCCAGTCCCTTCTGACTGGTTGAGACCCTCTAGGACACCCTCTGGGACAGAGTAGAACTGTCTTTGGGGCTCTCTGGCCTGTGTCCTTACCAGGGGAGAGCGCTAGAGGGGCCACTGCACTACCTGCAAATGTTATGTATATTAATCTGTGCAGAGTTAGTGAAAAATATAGAAGCATGTAATGGAACAGTACATGCAAACTCATGATAGTGGTCACCCCTGATGAGGGAATAAGGGGGGAATGAATATTTTTTAAAATATTTTTGAATACATAGAGACATAAAGTGGAAAGTACGCGTGTAGCAAAATCTTAAGGTTTCAATAAATTGTGTGCAGGCACAGGGTTGGTTTTGTTGTACCTTATCTGAGGTGAAAAATCTAAGACCTTGTACTACTAAAAAAGAAGAGCTAGGCAACAGTCAGACTCAATGGCGGCAAGAATGCAGTCCAGGCACGGTGCAGCCCATGCAGAGTCGCCAAGGCAGGAACCCCGTGGCCTCTGGGGGTCCCACACATCAGTCAAATTTGGGGAAGACAAGTGGGCCGCCTGAACCAATAGGTAGGGGCCGGGTTTGCTGAGGAGGCAGAAGTGGGCAAGTGTGGGGACCCGTTCCTCCTGTCAACAGAAGTCTGCTCTGGGCAGGAGCCATCTGGACAGCCACGGGGGAAAGGTCCCAGCAGGTGATGCTTGCTCCTGTCACTCTGCTGTGGAGCAAGGTCGGAGAAGGGGATGAAAAGCATCTGGCGAGCAGAGGGAGTTCTGAGACGACAGCTGAGAAGCAATCACAGGAGGGATTTGAAGTGGTGTGCCAGAAATTTCACACAGGATTCAGACGACACACTGTGTTACCCACCAGAGTTGGGGGGGAAAGGCACTCTGCATTGACTTACTGTCTGGAGAACATGTCCACTCTTCTTAAAAGATTCCCAGTTCATAGCTGAAAAGGTCTTGTCATTATAATTCCATCTCCCAGTAGGTCCCCTGGGTGCTCGTTACAAATGAATTTTCACTGTTTGTTCTTTTCTCTTTTAGACTCAGCACGAATGGAAATTGATCAGGTCTTTAAAGACCCGGGAGACCATGCAATGACATTGGGAAGGTTCACCGTACTCCAGTGGCCTTCTTACCTGACAGCAGGATGTGGCTCATCCATCCGGCAGACATTCCAAGGCAGCAGAGAAAGAGAAGTTCCGTTAGGAGAACATACGTTTTATAACGAGAGCGCTGGTAGAATAATAAATACATCGATACATATGTGACTCATGAGAGGCCCAAAGACGTGTAAGAAACAGTGCCTCGGTAAACCAAGTGACAGTACACTAACCCACACAAGAATTATTATCATAATTCCTTAATATTCCTGTCGACAGAAGACAGACAAGCTTGTGATAAGTTAAGACACGTAAATATCTCTATACTTACCATAACAGAAACTGCACATCACCCTTAAGGCCCTTAAGGACTGAAGAAGAAACCAATTGCTTCTAGTTCTAAAGTAACCATTTTTGCATTAACAACAAAATCAAATCAATCTCGAGTCACAGTGATCCTTCAGGACAGAGTAGATCTGCCCTATAGGTTTTCCAAGGAGGTAAATCTTTTGTGGAAGCTTTGCAGTAATAATAAGGGTGACTTAGAGTTGAATTCTTTGGTTTGTCTCTCAATTTTCTAATCATAATGAAATATGTATATCTTTGGGTGTACCATGAGTCCTGGTAGTATAGTGGTTACGAGTTGGTCTGCAATCCCAAAGGTCAGTAGTTCAAAACCACTAGTGGCTCCATGGAAGAAAGCCTTCCCACAAAGAGTTACAGTCTTGGAAACTCACAGAGGCAGTTTAACCCTGTCTTATAGGTCACTGTGAATGACCACCCAGTCGGTGGCGGTGAGTTTAGTTATGTCTGGAACTTAGTGAAACAACAAAGAAAGAAAGTCAGAGCCTCTCTCTCTAAGACACAATTCCATACCACCAGAACCCTGCACGAGTTCCCAAATCACAGCAAAGCAGCCTGAGGTAAGTTTTAAAGAGGTCAATTAATTTTCTTATAAAAGTAAAAAAAAAGACAGCACAGATTGATTGAATACAATGCCAAACACTGTGGTGAGTAATTACATATTAACTCACAAAAATAGCTAAAAAGAACAAAGTATAACTTTTTCCTATGGGATGTATATTTGTATTTAATAGCCTCTCTTATTGAGGGTATATATGTACTGAAACATTTGCCATTTGGACCTTCTTTACATGTAAAATTCGATGACATCAATGAAGATGTTCAATCATCAGAATTAATTATTTACAGACTTCTCCATCACCCCACGAAGCTCAGTGTCCCCTAAACCTGCCCTTAGTAGCACTAATAAACTCTGGTTTCTACACACTTCCCTGTTGTAGATGTTGTATCTATGCCTCTGTGTTAGTCCTGGTAGACTAGAGAAACAAATTCATAAACACGCATATGTGTGAGAGAGCTTTCTGTCAAAGAGCAATTGTATATTAAGAGAATACCCCAGCCTAGGTAAGTCCAAGTTCCTAAGTCCAATATTAGCCCATATGTCCAATACCAATCTATAAAGAGGTTCAGACTCCCCCAATACTGGCAACAAC
The DNA here is from genome assembly GCA_004026705.1 of Nesogale talazaci. NCBI lineage: Eukaryota > Metazoa > Chordata > Mammalia > Afrosoricida > Tenrecidae > Nesogale > Nesogale talazaci. The sequence continues at coordinate 81,285 of PVJH01004266.1, forward strand.
CCTGAGTGTAGGAAGATCACAGGCAAGTGGATGGAAAGTCTTGTGTATCCAGGAGTGGTGGAAGCATCTTAGCGCTGGAGTGAACCTTCACGTGGCTCTTCCAGCTCCAAGGCTCTGGCTGCCATCAGCATAACTCTCTGTGACTTGTCAACAGGAAGACAGAACAGAGAGTCTGTGTGTGTGTCCCTGGAAGGAAGTTAGGAGTTCCCAGAAACCTCAGGAGAAGGCCATGCCCACACAGAGGCCTCAATGACTTTGACCTGATTGACCGACTAGACTCCATCCCTTCGCAAATTGACAGGAGATTAGGTAACTGCCACAGCCTTCAAATTTGCAAAGTTATGTATGTGCAGATTATTCATTGCAACATAATTTTTGACTGAGAAATATTGGGAAGTAAGTGTTCAAAGATATATGATTATTGGAATAACTGACATATATACACATTATAGTACTATGTAGCTCTTTATATATGTAGTACTATATATGTGTATATATGGAAGATTTTTATAAGATCATATGGAACCAAATCCAAAATAGCATACAGAACATGACACCTTTTCTGCAGGAAAAGGAGGGAATAAGATTTGTCTTGGGGTTCTTTAGAGAAACTAAGTAAAAAAGAGGAGCAGCAACTAGAGAATGGTTTACCTTAAGGAAGTTGCTTCCTGCAGATCTAGGGGCTCAAAAGTCCAAAGCCCATCCAAAAGCAGCATGCTGGAGAGTTCTGCAGACTTATATCATAGACTCCTTAGATCAGATGATAGAGAGTCCTGGCAAAAATTTTCACCAGTGGCTCAAGACACCTGGAAGAAATCCCTTTCAGACTGAATGAGTGAGTGAATGAGAGAAAAATTACATTATGGAAGGGAATTAGATTGACTTATGGGACAGCACTAAGTTAGTGTTTGATCAAGCCACCAGGAAATGAATCCACATATCTATTTAGCTTTCCAAAGGAAAAACAGGAAAGATCAATTAAAAAAATGCAGTATCAGTAACAGGCAGTGATGCTTCTCTGACTGTGTCTTTTGTGCAGTTTTCACTTTTGGCATCTTATTAATATTCTAACAACTAACATGAATATCTTCAAAACTAAAATCCAGCCAACAAGGATGGGAAATGATGGAAATGCTTCAACTAAATGAGGAGGCATTTTGCATTTTGATGCCGAACCCAGGTAGACAATACACCCCTAACGATAGCCATCCTGATGGCTAACATCGGTTCACTATTTACACGTATTCACTAGACATTGTTCTTGCCCTCTCACACATCGATCGTCTAGAATGAATGCCAGTACCTAATGCAGGATTGCAGTTGTGATAGAATTTAAAACATATAAAGAATTTAAAACCAAAACCAAAAAAAGAAGTTAAAACCATGGGTATGGTTGTATTATCTACCTGGGTTCTGCATCAATAAGTCCAGTAAATCTCCAAATTGTGAAAGTCCAATTTAAAGACCACTGATAGTTGCCTTTTAATGTTATGTGAGTTTATCCTCACTTTGTAACAACTGAGCTCACCCCTACTGGGAACCAACTCTGTATGCTGACCATGTTCACTTGCTCTTCTCACAGTGCTGAAATCCCTGCAGAGACTCCAGTCTTTTCTGAACTAACCAGACATTGGCAGTAAACCATAGGGAGTCATAGGGATCTTGGAGGACTCTGTAGAACTGCTGCTTAGGGTTTCTGAGACTTTCAGGCTTTTGTTTTTTGGGCATCACTGCTCCTGGAGAGCTGCTGCTGGATTTGAACCGCCAAGCCAGTGGGCTGCAGTCCCGCACTCAACCAGTACACCACTGGGGTCCAGCCCAACTTTCAGTCTTTTAAGAAGCCAAGTGCCTCATCTTTCTCTCTTGGAGTCATTGGTGGGTTCCAACCACCAGCCGTTGGGGTAGCTGCCACATACTTCAACCTCTGTGCCACCGATAAGAATCATAGGCCTCTGTTCCAACTTTACCAATAAGGTCTTTTGAAAGACACACTTAGGAAGAGATTTCCTGTAACTTACAATCCATCTAACTATTCTGTTGGAACTCCAAGTGTGATCCCTAAACCAGTGTCATTTGGGGACTGCTTAGAAATGCCTATGTCCCCTCCAGACCTACTGACTCAATAGCTACATTTTTTACCATATGCCAAGCAATTGGTGTATGTATACAGTATAGATTAAGAAATGCTGGGCTACAGGACACTGTCAAGTGGCCAAAGAAAAGCATCAGAAATTCATTCCACAGAAGACCCGAGTCATCTCCAGTAACATTCTCCTAGCATTTGTTCATAAATGTTCAGAAGTTTGGGAGGGAGCAAAACTGATGCTGCACACCAGGCCCAGATAGCTATCGCTCCCCTGCACTGATTGGGGGGGCGGGGGCAGGGGGGAGTGGCGAAAGGTTCTGAAACTTTGGAACAGCGTGCCCACCTGTGGAGGATGGGCTTGAGTTTCTAGCACTTCCTCCTGATGGACAGCGCCAGTGCAGGGACCGCCTCATCAGAACTGGATTAATGAGCGGGTCCGATGAATGGGACTGCTAACCACAAGATCCAACATTCAAACTCACGAGCCTTCAGCTCCCTTAAGGGATTGCAGCCTGAGAAACCCTGCAGAAGTTCTCCTCTAGTAGGTTGGACTGCAACGGCAGTGTGAGGGGTGGAGGTGGTGGCTTTGCAGCTGAGAGAATCAAAACTAGACCAAACCTACTGCCGACAAGTCACTGCTGGCTCTTAGAGGGCCCCGGTGTGTGTCCAAGAAGGTAATGGTTCAGAGGAGCGGAAAGCCCTGTCTTTCTCCCGAGAAGCTAGTGGTGGTGTTGAACTGCTGCCCATGCAGATCGCATTCCGAGGCATAACCACTCCCCCACCGGGGCGTCACTGGCTGGAAGACTAGATGTGAAATAACTGTATGACTATAGTGTGCACGGAGAGCAGGGTTGAGGGTGACCCTAATGAACCAACTGTAACTATTACTGAGTCATTTTGTTTTTGTTTTTTGGGGTTTTTTTGTGTGTGGGCATCACTGCCTCTGGTGGTCCTGGGCGCTACCCAGTGCCGCTCCTGAAGAGCCGCCGCTGGATTTGAACCACCAAGCCCGTGGGCCGCAGTCCCGTACTCAACCATTTATGCCACCAGGGCTCAGCCCGGCTCATTTTTAAAAAAGGAAATAAGATATTGACATCAGTTTCTACCCTCAACTTCATGGGTGCAGGCCATGGGTGGTCACCCTGCCCCGTTGCATCTTAATGCATCGTCCCATCATCCATGCGTCCACAATTCCTTTCATAGAAGCAGCTTGTTCCAATGTGAATGGGGGAAGGGGTGCGCAGAGTGGAGACCTAAAGCCCAGCTGTAGACAATTGGACACCCCTTACTGAAGGGTCACAAGGAAGAGATATCTGAACGAGTATAGCACTAATAGGACATACTCTAGCTCTGTAATGTTTCCTCCCACCCACTATCATGACCCCAATTCTGCCTTACAAATCCGGCTAGACTAAAACATGTACACTGCGGGAACCCAGAGCAGATAGACCCCTCCGGACCAACAATGAGAAAAGAGATACCAAGAGGAGAAGTGGGGGAGGGGTGAAAAGGGGAATCAATCACAAGGATCGACATATAACCCCTCCCTGGGGAAAGGGGAACAGAAAAAAGGGTGAAGGGAGACAGTGGATGATGTGAGATATTAAAATAATCATTTATCAAGGCTTCACTAGAGGGAGAGTGAGGAGGGAGTGAAAAAATGAGCTGATATCAAGGGCTCAAGTAGAAAGTGCTTTGAAAATGATACAGCAACATATTTGCAAATGTGCTTGACACAATGGATGAAAGTATGGATTGTGATAAGAGCTGTAAGAGTCCCCTATTATAAAGGTAGGTATTTAATTTTAATCTGCTATGTTTCTTTACTAGATAGGCAATAAAAGCCGTTTTGTTCATCTCTCACTGCCTTCAAGTCGTTTCCGACTCAGAGCATCCCTATAGGTCAGGGTAGAACTTTCCCTTTGAGTTTTGGAGACTGAAATGTTTTAGAAGAGTGCACAGTCTGATAGTTCTCTTGTGGAGGAGCGGGCGGGTTCGAACCCCTGACCTTCCCTGCTCACTGAGCCTGTCTTCCAAGAGGCTGGAAATGAAATAATTCCCTAACCCGCATCGCTTTAGTGCACAAATTTACCGTCAAAACTTGCGAGCAAATTGGAGACAGCTCATCAAAGCTCTAAGTAATATGTAGCTAGAGACATCGATTTTTAAAATAGACATGCACATACAAGAGGGGGCTTCATCACGTTTGGGGAGGAGACATGGAATTAAAAGACACTGGAGCCTTTTGGCGCGCGTTTTAGAAATGTAGATCTCGCTGTCACTCCGGGGCGCCGCGGGGGGTGTCGTTGGAAGCTACGAGAAGGGGCCGCGGTTGCGCGTCTTCCCCTGCGGAGCTCAGCCGCCGTCGGGCTCCGGCTGCGGCGTGCGCCCGCGGGCCCGGGCGGGACCAGGTGGGTGGGCGTGCGCCCTGAGAAAGTTCCAGGCGCTGGCGCGGAGCGCGCCGGGGGGCCGGGCGGCCGAGGGGGCGGGGCGGGCGGGTAACCGGAGCGGCGCGGGCCGCGGCGCCCGCACAGCCGGGCCGCCTGTCGCAGAGCCCGCGCGCGTGGAGGCAGCGGCGGCGGCGGCGGCTCGGGGAGCGCGGGCGGCGGCGGCGGCGGCTCCGCCCAGGGCAGCGCCGGCCGGTGAGTGCGCGGGGCGCCGGGGACGGGACCTGAGCGCCGGGACCCCCAGGGAACGCCCGCGGGCTGCGGGGTGGGGGGGCGTGGGGGGCTGTTCCCGGGGCTCCCCTGCGCCTCAGCGTCTCTCTCTCTCGCCGTCTTCGCCGCTCTGCGGTCTCCGGCAGCCGGGTCTGGAATCTAGGGGCGCACCTGTCGTGCCCGCCTCACCCCGTCCCTTCACCCGGGCAGGGGAACATTCTCCAGAAGGGCCTTCCTTGGCTTCTTCAATTTCCATGGCTTCGTCACCCCCCCGCCCCGACCGCGTGGACCCTTTGCTTCTCGCGGCCCCCCTGGGTGGAAGTCAGCCTTGGCTGTGCGAGAGCTCTCCGCTCACTTCTGCCCAGACACGTGCAACCCCACCCTGTGCTGGCCAGAGATCGCCTCCGCTCTCCGTCTTTGAGTCCCTCCATACACGACTATATGTCGTGACGTAAACATCAATTTCACGAGTAGCATTGTATTGCTAGGTATTGTGTCACTTTGAATACATCTCTTTAAGTGCATCTATTTGGAACCAACCAGGCTGGTGCTTTCTCTGGAGAACAGGCCGGAGATCCCGGCTGGGGTTCTGGAGGCCCCTCTGCAAATGAAGTGGGTGCTAGTGTCTTCCAGCCCTAGAACTTGCACCCGGAGGCTTCCTATCTAGTAACCCCGTTCTCTCCTGGCGAGTGAAGGGAATCTCTCCCATAGGAGGAGCCTTCAAATAGTGGGTGGAAAAATGAAATGGAAAGATAAGGGGGGCTTTTTTTTTTTTTTAATAAGCCTCCTTATAAAAGGACATAGCAAGTATTCAGGATTCAGACAGCTCCCGCCTGTATTTCTGTTTTGACAGCTGGTCCAAAAAATCAGTTTCTCTGCTTTGGCGAAACCTCACCGGTACACAGTCTGGGCCAGGTGTGCTGGGCATGCAGAATGGACTTCTCGTGGTAGTGGGTTGGTGACCAGTTACCAGGTCAGCGGTTTGAAACCACTTTTGCTCTGCGGGAGAAAGATGTTCCAGTAACAGTCTTGGAAACCCACAGAGGCTGTTCTGTTCCGTGCTATAGGGTCTCTGTGGGCTGGTCGGAATGGATTCCTACAGTGAGCTTGGCTCTGGAAAACCCAGAAGATTGTTAAAACAACAGCAAGTTTCTGCTAGCTATGAAAAGGGCGCTTTCCAATACTTCTTGACTCGGGGAAGATTGTCTTCTTTAGCCTGTGGTCTCACTCTGAAGTGGAGATTTTTAAAAGCACTCGTAAGGGGTTGCTTTGAGTCAGATTCAAGTGAATGGCAGTCACTTCAAGATTGGTGGTTCCAACCAGCCTAGTTCTGCCACAGAACAAGCCAGGGATCTGCTTCTGCCATCAGTCGGGGGTCAAAACTGTCTCAGTGTCCCTAACAACAGTATCAAGTATCTTACAATGACACAATTGGGCAACATTCTCTCTGAGCTGAATTTGCTTTTTCTTCTTGGAAAACCTGATTAGCTATAAAAATGTTATTTCAGACAGAGTAGGGTTTGGTCCAGAGTGCAAACAGAGAGAAATACAAAAGATACACTCACTCTAAAAGCCCAAGTCACTGTCATCCTGTCAATGCTGACTCAGTGACCCTGTAGTCCAGGGTGGACCTGTCCCTGCAGCTTGCTGAGACGAACACTCCACCAGGGGTAGACAGCCTCCTTTCTCCCGCGGTGGTTTTGAGCTGCTTCTGGTTAGCAGTCACCAGGGCTCCTCGTGGTATGCACTGGGAAAGCTCAACTTTTTTGACTCCAAAGTTGCTCATCTGCTTTTAGCCAGGGCCTGCCTCTTTCTAGCTAACTGTAGCTGTTGTTCGTTCTCTCTGTGGAAATGCAGGCAGAGGGCTGGAGTAGAGGAGCGAGAGTTCAAACTCATTTGCATGAGGAAGAAACTTGGGGTGAGGAATCCCAAGGTAAGGTTGCTATGGCTGATACCTTAAGTGCATTGCTGGAAAGCACCAGGGTCTATTAAGTAACACCTGACGCCCCAATTCTGTTACGTAGCATTGCTTTTGCTCTCTCTCTCTCTTTACTCTGAAACTTTACAGAGTTACACGTTCCTCATTAATTGATGAGCGATACCAAAGAATTGACTCAATCCAGCAAGTATTTGAGTGCTGTCCGAGTAGCAGGCTCTTTTCAGAGAACTGCAAGGACGCAGGAGAGCGGAGGGCTTTTCTAAGTTGAGCCAACCTTGCGGTGCTGTGCTCATGCTGGCTTGCGCTGCCTGGTGAATAGCAAAATCGGCAGGGTTTTCATCTGATTCTAAAAGCTATGTGTTTCTCCTGGCCTCCCAACCATTTTTATCATCTATTTTGGGTTGGTGTTTTGTTTGTTTTTGTTTTTATCCTAACCATGCCATCAACTATTTTCCACCTTATAGAAATCCCAAAGTCAATGGTTTTCTAACAACTACTATGTCTGAGCTCAGAAGATGCACCTATTTCCCTTGCTGTGTGCCTCATTGTTGATTAATAAAGTAAAATAGCAACAAAAATAGTAAGCCATGGATTGTTCTTTTCCTTTGGTTTCAATCCAGTGACATCTTATATGAAAGAGGATTAGTCAGCATGGGGAAATGGACCCCCAAGGACACCTCAAGTAATGTTTGATATACATGATTTCTTGTTAGGCATAGGTCCTGCCCTGATGACCATTTTAAGTATTCTTTTTTTTTTTTTTTGGCATCACTGCCCTCAGGTGGTGGGAGTAGGAGACCCAGCCTTTGCTGGTGGAGCTGGAATCGAACTTCCATCCCAGTGGGCCGCAGTCCCACGCACAACCACTACACCACCGGGGCTCAGCCCTTTAAGTATTCTTTTACACCAAAAGCTAACTTATTATTTCATAGAGTTCATACTTAACTAAGAACAGTAAAAGAGGTATACATTTTTTAAAAGAATAAGGAATGTCAATTTGTGACTTCCATATTAGGCTGCTGCCCAGCTGCCCACCTTAAAGAGAACTTTGATCACATGGGCCATTTTAACAACTGGCTCACAACAATCAACAAAAAGTAGGTATCCGTACTGCCCAGCAGGTGTGAACCGGCTGAATCTGACCTGTTCCAGTTTCATAAAATTTTGCAATTCCTTCATTTGGAAGAGAAGTCCAGGAATTTCTTTAATAAAAGCTTTCTTTCACGGTACGTCCTCGAAACCATCATCTTCTCCCTCAGCTCCACCTTAGAAAGCAGGTGCATGTGGGAGAACAATGTGGGCAGAGGGAACAAAGGTTTTTTTAAAAAAACAAACCCAAGCCTGGCGAAAGTTAGGGACTTTCTTCTTAGAAGAAAAACACACACACATTGAAAATATGGCTCGCTTCAGACATAGCACACCTGCAGGTTATGCAGTTTACTGTAGAACCCTGAGCTCGCTCAAGGTAAGCCAGAGCCCCCATGCGGCAGGGGCCTCCCTGTAGCCCCTGGTACTGGTTCGAGGTGACTGCAGGGAAATGCTGGGGAGGCATGGACTTGGGGAGATCCACAAACGTGTCATGGTGAGCTGGTCTTTAACCGAATGGCTTTGACTTCATTTGCCTTTAAGTTTAATAAAGAACCAATCTTTTGAACCCATAAGCTGACTGTGGACAAATGAGGGATGATTGGATTATTTGTGAGTGATGAGCCTGATTCACTTTTGAACTGATCAAGATCTGCTTCTGTTTTAAACTTTATGAAGACATCTTACTTTTCCCTATTTTTGCTCTTCCGGAGGAAAGTTCTTTTGAGAAGAACTGGCTGACAGTACTGATAAACGATCCAGGACACAGTCTCACGCACCCATGTTCGTAGTCACAACTCACCCATGCACACACATGCCTATTTCATTATGTAAATCTTGTCCATACTTCACTCCACCTCGCTGTGATAGCAATGACTGTGTCTCGGGAGAAAGTGCGTGGTTTTAGGAGTGAAAGGACAGCATTAAGAAATACTTTGAACCTAAATTTAGTCAAAACATCTACCAACCACTGCTAGATTAACTCTCCTTTCCTCTTCCATGCTTAGGGCAGAGACGTGAGGTCTTCCTTCCCCAACTCTGAGCCCTCTGAGCCACGGTTCACTGACCTGCACTGGAGCGCCTAGGTGGGGAGCCTCCCCTGCCAAGTGGGCTGCACATGTGAGCTGGGTAAGTAGAGGACATCTGAGCACTAGCAAAATGGGGGACGAGGGGGATGGATTTTACTTGGATCACAGGATTTCTGAATCACACATCCTCCACCGATTTGGAAGAAAAGAATCAGAGTGAACATATCAGAACTATCACAGCTGAACTGATCCCTAGATATTGGTAACTGTAGTGTCACTGGTAGACATGTATTTGATGAACAAATTCATGAAAGTCATGCTTGGGATGCAAGCTCTGCCACTGACTAGGCCTATGTGATCTTGGCAAGTTATAAATCAATGAAATTCTTTGCATCCCAATTTTTCTATGAATATGGGTAAGTCAAAAAATACTGCTATAGGTATTTCAGTTAATACATGCACAGGTTTATTCCAAACAAAGAATGTTTGGAATAAACACCTCTGTGCTCGGTGGAGGGCTGCAGACAAGTTCTTTCAGTAATGCATGCCTTAGTCCTACTAAAAATAAAAATAAAAAAATCACTGCCATCAAGTTGATGCTGTATCATAGCAACCCTTTAAGACAGCTTAGACCTGCCCCTGTGGCTTTATGGGATGGTAACTCTTCACTGAAGTAGAAGCCTCAACTTCCTCCCAAGGAGCAGCTAGTGGTGTAGAACTGCGAACCCTGTACTAAAAGCACAAGGTGTAAGCACTATGCCACCTGGACTGCTTGAGTCCTCTTAGGTGCCCATTAATTCATCTATTAGGGTGCCTTTAAAAATGTCAAAACAGTGCCTTTGGAGGGGGGAGTCTCCTGGGTGAGTTAAATTGCAGACACAAAGGTCAGCGCCAAAGGTTATAGTGAGTGCTTTGAGGAGCTACCAAACCTATAGACTTGATAGATTTACTGGAAGGACACAAGGTGATCATGTAGGCTTCTTGGGAAGAAGTTTTAAGAAAATTGGAAACCATATTGGTGAAAATTAAACCCAGAGAAGTTCCCATCTTGACAATGCAACTGCATGGGAAACCTTACTGTGCCCACCCAAAAGTCTGACCTCGCTCTTCAGACCTCTTTTTTTACCCCAAACCTCAAAGAACACTTAACAGAAGCACAATTTAAGTCCCTTGGGAATGCCCCCAACTGCAGTGTGGGCATGATGGAAATCAAGGAGCCCAGAATTCTTCAGAAAAGAGAGATAGAAGCACTACCTTGAGACGTGTGTAGACCTAGGTGAGGGACATTTCAAGAAATGATAGCTTCTCATTTTGATTTTTTTTTTTCGTGAAGGCTGCTATTTCCCCCCTTGCAATGTTTTTTTGGCCTACACTTTTAAAAGATGTGTAGTTCCATTTTTAAAAATTGATAAGTTTTTTGCTTGTCTTCAAAAATGCTGGTGTAGAGATACTGGACTGGTCTAAGGTAGGCCCAGGAAATACTAATATGCAGCCAAGGTAAGGGTTCACTGAGCTAATCAGAGAGCATTATGAAGTCGTTGGAGGCAGATATAGCGAGGTTAAAATGCAATACTTTATCATTTGATATCCCTTTTGGCCCATTTTAAAGTTGTTTCAGCTTCTAGTATTTTCAGCCTTTTTTAATTGAGGTTTTTCTATGTTTTGTCTAGTCATTGTTGCTGGGTTTTATTGTTTGCCTGCTTCTTGTTTGTGTGTTGTATGGTTTTCTGTGTATATGAAATCTAGGATACGCAGATCTAGAGAGACAGTAACTGGATAGGGGCATGGGAGGGAAGCACAGGGGCCCATGGGGAGGTTCTGAAATTGATGGTGATGATGACTGGACACATCTTACTATGACTGCATGACAAAATTATATGATGTGTAAAGTATGTACCAGTTCCCTGAGCTAAACTGTCACTGAGAATTGATTCTAAGATTGAGTCATCATGACTAGAATCCTTGTTGATGTGTAGTCAGACCTAACATGTATACACTCAGTGACATTGAATCCTACATCTGCCTTCCTAAGAAGCAGTGCCTGTCAAGCATTTCCACTTATTCGGCTTAATTCGAGGTAGGTGTGCCTTCAGAGCATAGTTTTCCCACAATGCCTTGCAGAGTTCTCAGCACTGAGGGTAGTTTGAAGGACTGAACTGGGTGTAACCCTGCCCATCCACAGTTATCAGTTGTTCCTACAGGCCCCCAGAGAAGATTCTATCTCCTTCTCCGTGTCCATGCCAGGCTTCAGTAGCCTATTGAAATTTTCTCCTCAACGTCATCTGTGACTTGGTGGGGTGGGGGAGAAAGGTGTCAGCAAGGGATAAGGATGCTCACCTTGATCATTGCTGAAATGTGAGCATCTGTGTCCAAACAGAGATAAAAAAATGATCCTCACACCTTCTCAGGTAGTTGTGGACTATTGAGTTACCTGAACTGGGGTAGGGAAAAAAGAGCACATTGTTTACTTAATCATTTGCTGGGACCTAACTTTGTGGTCATTACATTGTAAATTCTGTAGGCGCTCTTACACTTTGAAAATAATTCTTAGATTTGGGGCTATCACGTAGCAAGACGTAGCCCAGAGAAGTTATTTCAATGCGTTCTACTCTTTTACTCCCTTAATTCTCCATAACCAAAAGCACTTATAGGCAGAGAAAAACATCTGAATATGTATGGTATGGATGTCAGTCGGATGATTAAAAGAGAGGGACATGCGCTGACCACAGGTGGAAAGGCACTAAGGAGGAAAAGAAGGTTGTTCTTTACCCACTTCTCAGAAGGAATTAGTATAGCATTAGTATACTAGGAAACAGCGGGATTGGTTTCTATAACCTTACCTCTAATGGAAAACGTGTTACTAAACCTAAATGCTCATCTGTGTGTTTCTGTATAAGCATTTATTCCCACAAATCTAATTTTTTTATATTTTATTGACATCTCTTACTCATTCCAATATTTCCATTCACATACAGTTCTGTTGTTCAATTGATGCTATCACCACCCCTCCCCACCTCTCACTTCTAATTTTTATGCTAGTAAAAATAGTTGTGCTGTCCTTGATAGTACCATTAGTTTGCGTAGTATTATTATGAATTTTCATTTTTACTTCTCCCAAACAATGAACCAGTATGAAGTAACTAAGAAGGATAAGAGTTTCTTAACTTCCTATTCGGTTATATGCTTTTAATTACAGTCTCCAAAGTCAGCAGGGATTTTCTTTCCTCCTTTGCTTTCTCCCTGCTTTTTCCTCAGTGAGTTATTTATTCAACGCATATCTAAAGAGTTCTTCCTTTGTGCCTGCCTCATGCAGCTTACACTGTAAGTGAAGAGAAGGGAAGAAAGGAAATAAGGCAGCACAATTGATCATACGTTGCTGTGAGGAACCATCAAGTTGGCTCGAATCCAGAGGTACTCACTCTCCTTACAGAGGAGAAAACACTGCCTCATCGCCTCCATCCTTTCCATAGGCGTTGTGATGGTTGAGGCCCCTGTTGCAGCCACCCTGTCAATCCATCTCGCTGAGATTCTTTCTCTTCTTTGGTGACCTTCTACTTTACGAAGATACCGCATGTTAACTTAAAAACCAACAAACCCCAACCCCCTGCGGTTGAGTGGACTCCAAGTCAGAGTAGAACTGCCCTATGCGATTCTGAGATGGCAAATCTTTGCAGGAAAAGAAAGCCTCGTCTTGCTCCATGGAGCAGCTAGTGGGTTTGAACTGCCACCCTGGCCCTTAGCAGCCAAAGGCCTAACCCACTATGCTACTTGGATTCCTCACACAGTATGTTGGATGATAGTTAATGCTACGGGAGAAAAAAATCTGAGAAGGCAGTGGAGGAGTTTGGTGGTTGCCATTTTGAAAATGGTGTCAGAAAAGACTTCCCCTAAGGAAGTGACATCGACTTGAAGGTGAGAACGGTTATGAGACTCTCTGGGAGTATAGGATTCTAGCTAGTCACAAGGCCCTGAACCGGCTGTGCACTTGGCGGCACAAAACAGCCAGGTGAGTGCAGGTAAAGCAGAGGAAGGAAGTCGGAAGCAGGAGGAAATGACATTAGCCAAGAAAAGGGGCAGCTTTCTTTTCTTCACTGTGTTTTGTTTATGCATGGTTTTATTAAAATTTGTTTTGGTTTTCAATCCTTAAAAATGGGAAGCTTCATTAGAAAAATGTAATTTCAGCTCCTCTGTTGAGGATGGAAATTATGCTATGACATAATGAACTTGGAAGGTTCATGCTGAATGAAACCAGTCAGACACTGAAGAACAGATATGGTATGATCTTATTTATATAAAAATATCTAGACTAGGTAAATGCCTCAAGACCAATGTTTCTTAATGATGTTAATAATTGCTGGGGATACCTCAGTGGTGGAATGAGGAATTATTTCTTGGGAGTGGTTACCAAATCTTATTGAGTGATGAAAACAATGTGGAAATGGTTATTGGTCATGGTTATACAACATGGTGGGCTTCATTAACTTCATTGCATTGTGCCTGTAAACGTGGCTGTTTGCTTTTGAAGTTGCTTGTGAAGTGGTTCCAATAGAAATACTCTACTGCCATTAGGACCTACTTAAGTAGAAGTTCTACTTTGTGAGGGTTAAGAATCAATGGCCGGTACATTGCGGTCGAGTTCAGGACTGAGGCTGCCCTAGCTAGGGCTATGGCAGGGGTTGTCTATGTAGAAGATTGGGTAGAATGAAAATGTTCTCGCTATAGCCCAGTAAAACTCACACTTCATTTCTGTGTAGTCCTCTCTCTAGACATTGACCTTAATGCAAAGAAAAAAATTTAAGTGGACAGCTAATCCGACATTCAGCTAGAGCTAATGACAGATGACCCCTGCGGGCTTAGCGTACACTTGCCAGATTGATGCAGACACATCTGGTCGATATCAATCATTGTCATTGCTTACCTGACCCCCATTCAGAGGGTGATCAAGTTGGTGATTCCCTCAATAGGCTCTTGCCAGTTTGGGTTTCAACTGTTATTGGGGAGCAAGTCCGAGGGGGCCTGGTATGCCTACTTGGCAATAATCTCTACCTCCCATGATTGTGTGTCAAGCTTGTCACAAAAACAAACTTACCATCTGAGCAGTCAGGAAGCTTCCCTATATCCACTCCCGGTGAGTGGTGTGCTCACAGTTAGAGATGCTCAGAGATGTCTGGGCAGAACTCAATTTCCATTCAAATGACAAGGGCTTCTGCAAAGGTATTTGTAGGCTCCTCCAAAAACACCTTTTACTTCTATTGTCTGTATTGAGCACTTCCTTTTCTTATGCTGCCTTTTCCTGTGGGACATTTGAAAAATACTGGTAAATCCAAAGAAGAAAATATATTTGCTTTCCTTTCACCACCTAAATGTCACATCTCTTCATTATTCAGTGGTGAATGCTTTCATATCCTTGACCATATAACCCCATAGCTTAGATTAAACACACACCCAAGTCACCAATTTGTAAAGTGGAAACTAATACCCAGCCCCGTGTTATTTTTCAGCGCAGTCTCGCCTCTTACGAGTCTCGAACTCCATCGACATGGCTGTAAGCTGTACTGCGTTGCATTGACCCAATGACAGTGGGTTTGGCTTCTTTTTGTAAAATTACCGAGTAGGAAAATTCTGAAGAGAATGGGAGAGGCAAATGTGTGGAGGCAAGCTGACGGGTGAAACGAGTCATGCAGTCAGTTCAGGAAGGATTTGTGGAGTGATGGGAGTAGGATTGGCCGAGGAGAGAATGCCAGGAATCAAGGCGTACAGGGGAGACATGCAGATGGAAGTCTTTAGGGTTTGGACAGACTGTCCACTCCCATACAGATAGGGGCAGCCTGCTGCGTCTCAGAGTCTCTGTGAGTCCCAGTCAGTTTGATGACCTGGAGAGCTTGAGTGAGGCGATAGCTGAGACTTCAAATATAGTGTTGGCACTTAAGGGAAAATCCCATCTCATTCTAAGAAGAGGGGAGGTGTCTTAACCTCAAAGCTAGCTCCTGCCTCACCCCTCAACCCCTAATCTCCACCCCTCCTTGACATCCAGGAAGCAGTCAACAAAGCCCTCTTGGTATTCAAAGCCTGCTAGTCACCATAATATTCAGAGATCTATTCTGGAAATAGCACAGGATAACAGGACAAAGTGACCCAAAATAAACAGCACAGACCATCTAATTCTTAAAATTAAAGGAAAATATGTAGTCAAGTATAACCTGACTTACATAGAAAACCTGGGACATTATAAAGTAACTCCAAGAATGACTACTTTGAGAGGAGAGATTACTGAGGGAAGAGAAGGTGACGGTAATCTAAGACACTCACACGCACATAGAGGCATATAAAAGATACCTTTTTTTGCATCACTGCCCTCTGGTGAAAGTGGGAGGCCCAGTCTTGCTCCTAGAGAGCTGCTGCTGGATTTGAATCGCCAAGCCCGAGAGCCGCAGTCCCACACTCAACCATAATGCCATTGGAGCTCAGTCCACCCCTAAAAGATACCATTTTATAGTATAAGCAGAATGTCTTGAAGAAACCAAAAGAACAATCTGTGAAGTGTTTTCTTAAAGTTAATGGTCTAAGCACAAGTCACCCGCTTTATATTCTAGAACTCCATTTATTCGCTATAAAATTGTTGCTAAAACATAAATGATTTTATGTATAAATTTCCTAATTAAAAAATAGCAGTACACAAAGTAAAAATTATACATAGCTAAACATTTAGAAAATAATGATGGCAGCAGATGTACAAATATGCTTGATACAGTTGGTGTGTGGATTGCTATAAGAACTGTAAGAACTTTAAAAAACATGATACATGGCATCGTAACTTTAAGTTTTAGAGCAGTCTTTCTCCATCCTAGAGGACATCTGGAAAGGTGTTATAGTTCCTGGAAGGTGGAATTGGCATGAGGATTTAGCATCCACGGCAAAAATGCTAATGACATTCAAACAAACAAATGTATTGCTTCCAGTTGATTTTAACTCATAGTACCCCATACTATAGAGCAAGTTAGAGGTCTGTCCTGTCTGGAAGCAGGCTGTCATCTTTATGGGAAGGAGCCCTGGTGGGTTAGTGGGCCGTGCATTGGTCTGCTAACCTCACGGTCAGCAGTTCAAAACCACCAGCCTCTCCACAGGAGAAAGAGGAAGCTTTCTACTCCTGAAGAGCTCCAGTCATGGACACCCAGCGGGGCAGTTCTCCCCTGTCCTTCAGGGTGCCTGGGAGTGGGAGCCAACTCTTTGGCAGTGAGAGAGAATCTCTGTGGAAGCTTCCGACCACCTTTCTAGCTTCTCCCACAGCACTGTTGGTGGGTTCGAACCCCCAACTTTGGGGTTCGTAGCCAAGCCCTTCATCTCTGCACCACCCGCCTGCTGCCATCGAGTCCATGTGACTCACAGTGAACTTCTATGGGGTTTCCCGGGCCCTGCGTCTGTATGAGTGCAGCCTGCCTTACCTTGCTCCCAAGGAGGGGTTTGTGCATCAGACTCCCCATAGCCCAACTCCCAGCACCGCCAGGGCTCCTCGTAAGAACAGCCCCGAGACATGTTCAGTACAGCCCCCCACAGATCACATTAGGAATGCCAACACCATATGTGTGGAAACATCCATGTGTGTGGTGACAAGTAACCCCACCAGGAAACGAATGATTTCACAGCATCAGTTGAGTCCCTTCAGAGTAAATAAATGATTCGAGGCTATAGGTGGTTGTGGGAGCTACCCAGCGCTGCTCCTGAGAGCCGCCCGCCACTGGATTTGAACTGCCAAACCTGTGGGCCACAGTCCCGCACTCAACCACTTACGCCACGGGGCTCAGCCTGAGTAATTTCTTATGAGTATTAATGATCCTTCAAGTGTTTCTAGTTGGGAAAGTAAATCTTGGAATTTCTGTTTTATAGAGGTACAGCAAATTAGTGCTGGGAGGGATTCAATTTCTTCAATGGAATGGAATATGATTTTTTTCCCGGCAGACTGATTTTGATCAGACTTTCCAGGTAGGGCAAAGAAGACTTGGGAGATGGTCCAATCACTAGTGTTTGGAATCTGCCTGTTGTGGTGGTTCAAGTCATGACTCTCCTTGATTTCTGCATTGCTGTTCGTGTTGCCCCCAAGGCACAATTTCTAGTGTCTTTGGCATTCTCTGGACATATTCTGTTAACATTCACACTTTCACTTCATAGTACAGAGTCACATGCTATCTCTTTTGCCTTCTGCCCATTCTTCAAGACCATTTCAAATCCACTGTCCTCTCTGAGGCTTTCTTCCCTCTCTCTCTTTAGCCTTGTTTCTATTTTGTTAAAGCCACTATCCTGTATAAGCAACAAATCGTGACTCATGGCACTACATGCTTAGAATCACTGGAATGTCAATAAAATTACACAAACACTTGGGCGGACCTAATCTGAAACATTTGACAAGGAGAGGGATCTCAGAAGTGAACTAACTCAATTCCAGAGAGGGAGACAAATGAGGAGCTACTGTCAGGGGCTCAAGTAGAAAGAAAATGCTTTGAAAATGATGATGGCAACATATGCACAAATGTGCTTGACACAATGGATGAATGTATAAATCGTGATCAGAGGTATAAGAGCCCCCAATAAAAGTATTTAATAATAGTAAAAAGAGAGAGAGAGGGGATGAGCCCCGGTGGTATAGTGGTTGAGTGTGGGACTTCAGCCCACTGGCTTGATGGTTCGAATCCAGCAGCAGCTCTCCAGGAGCAAGGCTGGGCCTCCCTCTCCCACCAGAGGGCAGTGATGCCAGAGAGAGAGAGAGAGAGAGAGAGATCTCGATTCTGATCCCAGCTCAGCTACTACCCCACTGCACCCTCAGAGACTTCATCTGAAACATGTGGAGAATCCTTTCCTTATGTGGGTGCTATGATTCTTTAATAGCACTGCCTCGATCAATGTTAACTACTTCATGTTCCACTTTAGTGTGCTTCTACTCATACCATGTTAAATCTATCAGTTGTTTCTATGTGCTTACTTTATAATTGATCAAGTGCTTCTAAGCAACCTCCAAGATGTGTTATCTTTTTTATTATTGCACACATACCTGACACAGGTCAAAACACAGAATCCTTTTTATAGTAGCAAAAACCTAGAAGTCATCTAAGTATCTGATAACAAGAGGGGTGGTGAACTCAGCCTTGGTCCCTATGTAGGAAAAGGAGCCCTCTTGTGCCATTGGGTAAGTGTTGTGCTGCTAGAAAGATGAGACTGCCTGTTCCAATAAAGTTCCCTTAGCAAGCCTCATAAACTATAGAGAGAGTTTCTTTGAGTCAATATCGACTCAATGACAATTTTTTATTATTAAATAGTTTTATTAGAATCTCTTACATCTCTTATCACAATCCATATATTCAACCAGTGTGTCAAGCACATTTGCACATATGCCGCCATCATCATTCTCAAAGCCTTTCTCTTCCCAGTTGTGCTCCTGATATCAGCTTCCTATTTTCTTCCCCCTCCTTACCTCACCTGCGCTCCCTCATGAACCCTTGATAAATTATAGATTATTATTTCCATATCTTACATTGTCCTCTGTCACCCCTCACCCAATTTTCCATCATTCCTTCCCCTGGGAGTGGGTTCTAGGTTGATTCTTCTTTTCTCCCCCAACCCTCCCCTAATCCTCCTGGTATCTCTGCTCTGCTTGTTGGCCCTGAAGGGTTTAGCTATCCTGGATTCCCTGAGCTTCTGGCTCTCGTCTGTAGCAGTGTGCATGTTCTGGTCTGATCCGATTTGTAAGGTAGAATTGAGGTCATGATAATGGGGGTGGGAGGGGGAAGGAAGCCCCAAAAAACTAGAGGAAAGTTATGTGTTTCATCGGTCCTATACTGCACCCCAACTGGCTCACTTTCTCCCTTGCGACCCCGCTGTAGGGGGATATTCAATTGTCCACAGTTGGGCATTGGGTCTACAATCAGCAATAGTTTTTTTTTTTAAAGATGTCTCTATCTGCTCCTTAGAGATTTACAGTCTTGAAAACACGGGATAGACTTGTTTGAGCTAGAATCAATGAGATGGCAGTGGTATAGAGAAAAATACTTGGTAACCATGAAGAGTATGCATAGGAAGCTTTTAAGAGGGCAGAATGTTTATATTACATTGTTAAGTAAAAGTAAAGAAATTAAAACATGAAGCTGCTAATATATTGTATGTACATAGCATATGCATCTATAATATATATTTAATATGTAACACTTTTACATGGAGGAAAATGTCCACAGTAGTCACATATTAATTACTTTTATAAGATCTATGATCTCATTCCCTAAATTTTGGCATTTCCTTACCAACAGTGGCTTGGTCCTAGTTCCAAAATTTCCTGTGTTTCCTAATAGAAACTGAAGCCACACCCTCACAGTGATTCTATATAGCAGGGGTGGGGAATGTGCAGGCTCGCAGGATGAATAAGACCCACAACATCATTGATACCAGCAAACATCACAGGCCTCACTAAGGGAGTGCAGCTGCGGCCATCTAGCCATTCTTAAAATCCAAACTCGCTGGCATCTAGTCGAGGCCCACTCAGCGATCCTGCAGGGCCAGATAAATCTAACTGCTTCTTTGAGGTTCCAGGACCCCTCTTTACAGGCGTAGCCAGCACTGTTTTTCTCCCTTGGAGTGGCGAGTGGTTTGGGACTGCTGATCTCGAACGAGTTAAGAAGACCCACTCTTAACCACTACACCTGCAAGGCTCCTCATAAATGTATTAGCTATTCAAAAGAGTAATGAGATCAAAATAAAGAAGCATTCCTTTTAAAACAGCTTTCCTAGTACATAATCTACGTGTCATGCAATCCACCGTTCGCTCATATCAATAAAGGAAAATTCACATTCACATGTACACGCGAGCAAGCTAAATCTGGCATCTTTGGGATGCAATAACTCTACCACGTCAACCGGCATTTACAATTCCTGCTTGCCTTACTTAACCCACCCGCTGTCATCAAACCCATCCCTGCACACAGCATCTCCGTGGGATAGAGCTGACTGCTCCAGAGAGCTCCCAAGGCTGTAGATCTGTATGGTACCAGACTGCCTCATCTGTCTCCCTCGGCGGCTCAGGAACAGCTCAGGGCCGAACCCACTGCCCCCCCGGGGCTCCTTGTCCTACTTAGAGAAGCCAAAACTGCTTTGGCAGAGGAGCTTAAAGGGAGGAAGGTAGGCATACATAAGAAGAGGGAATGAGGAGACAAAGCACCCCGGGAAATACTCCAGCAACCTTGGCCTGCAGCGTTCTGATACACTCACATAGCCCTCAAGCCGCTGCCCGGGAGGCTGGGTGCTGGGTGCTGGCTGCTCAGACACAATGCTCCCTGCCCTCACAGAACTCCTCAACTCAATTCAGGACTACCTGGACCTTGTGCCTGGGCTGCCCAGGAGACCACTACAATTAATTAGTGATTGCTAGTAAGGAAACCAGTTAACACATCCTGGCTATACTAAGAATCAAAGAAGTATAAAGAAGAAACACCTTTTACATGACCTGGGTGCAGGAACCTAAAGCGGCCATTTCACTCTGAAAACTGAAGGGCTTCTAGGAGTTGGCAGTAGGTTGGGTTGGGTTTAATCGTCACCATACAGACATGAACAGTCTTTGATTTTGCTCTGATAGAACTCAGTCTTATTTCTCAACACAATGAATGTCCTTCAGATGCAATCACTATCGATACCAAAGTTACGGCATCAGACTCTCTAGAAGACTTGAAAATCTGTGGCATAAGCTTTCCGGGTGACTCTGCTGCATGTCCAGATATGGAAACACCTGGTCTACATAGCCCTATTATATCAGCATAGAACAGCTCCCACTGGGGATGCAGGACCCTGGCTGACTTCGAGCGAGAACATCCTCTGCAAAAACCAGAGCAGATCTGCGCTGTTGGCAGACAACTACCTCTCACTCTTAGTTTGAAGTTTAAATGTTCTACTGTTTTACTAGAATTCTTACTTATCCAGCGCACTGCCTTTATGTTATGGTTACTTTAAAAGGGAAATAAGGTTTGTGTTCTAGAAGATGTTTGGATATGTTACTTAACCCATCAAAGTGACTGGGACTCAGCGTGGATCAGAGTAGAACTGGGCTCCACCAGGTTTTCAACCACTGACATTGCAGAAGTTGATCGCCAGACTTGTCTTCATGATGCCTCTGGGGGGATTTGAACTTGGACCGTTTCCCTTGGCAGCTGAGAGCATTAACCGTTGGTACCCTCAAGGAATTCCTGTACCAGTGTCTCAAAAACCTCCCTGCCATTGAGACCATCCACCTTGTCGTGGACCTTTGGGACACAGCAGAACTGCCTCTGTGCCTTTCTGAGACTATAAATCTTACCGGGAGGAGAAAACTACATGTTTCTCCCAAGAAACAGTTGATGGTTTCAAACTGCTGACCTTGTCATTAGCCGCCCACCACATGACCCACTGTGCCACCAAGGCACCTCGCATGAGTGTAGACGTGTCCTCCCCCCAACTACTACTACCATCGCCACTTCAAAAGGAGGAGGTTAGATTGGCTGGTAACCAAGTTTACTCTTAGATCTAAAACTCCGTGATGAAAGATGCTCTCACTGGCCTAAGACCCATTTCTTTCATAGCAGTGAGAAATGGGAGGTGAGCCTCTAGGTCAGTTTGCTTTTCTGTCATTAATACCGTTTGTGGTGAGGCTGCCAGGAGATTTGTCCCTCTCGGCTATTTTGTATACAGCTGTTCTCTCGTGAGGGGGTAGTGCCATTCGTTTCACACCTGGATGATTTATAATTTCAATCAGCACACTAAGAGCTCATTATGTGTCTGATAAAAGCTTAGTCATTTGATCTTTTAAGTTATGGCCTTGGTTACTCTGCCTCTCTGCCTGTGATAAGGTGGTTATTGATAGCCTCTGGGACTTTAATTATTTAATCATTGCTGAAGAGCATAAAAGGTCCCCCAAGAGGACAGTCTTTCATTGCAGCACTTTCTCTCCAGCTTCCCTTGCTTAACAGGCTTCTCTTCTCAGGTCAGACCACCTTGCCTGAACTGTCAAGCCAGTTCCACACAGAGAGAGACTGTATGCAGGACCTCAAAGAGATCCACAAACCTCTTTTGGGGTGTCTTTCTAACCCATATAGAGTTAGGGTACCCAATTTAGCAAAGAAAAATATAGAATTCCCATTGAATTTGAATTTCAGATAAATAGAAAACAATTATTTTTTAGTATGATATGTCCCATGTAAAATTTGGTTTTGGAAGATACTTATGTTGTGTGTGAGAGAGAGAATATATTTGTCTGAAAGTCAAAATTAACCAAGTGTCCTGTGTTTTTTAGAGGAGACCCAACAAAACCAGCATATTTGAATGTTTTTTTCCAAGCCCATGTAAGGTTTGAGGTCTAGACTTCTTTGAGACTTGTTCCACAGCCATTAAATGGTTGTGGTGACTGCAGCTGAAGGGAGGCATTGGTTGCCCTTCCCACACACACACACACACAGCTCCCTTTTGGTGTGAGACCCAAAGCCCAGAAACAAGATTTTGCCTGAGAAGCTAAGCCAACTCTTTCTGGGTTTTTTTTTTTATGAGCTTCTACTAACTATGTCAAAGATGCACATGAGTACAGACATCATTTTTTGCACACAATTTATACCCCAGTCAGCCCACCTACCCCCACCCCTCGCCCCGTCTGTGTGTGTGCGCCATTCCCTACGTGATGGCTGTGGAACCTGACAGCACAGCACGTCGGCATCACCCAGAGCTTTCCCACTCTCGGTCCTTGCCTGCTCTCCGAACCTGCCTGCGGATCAGGCAGCAGCAGTGTTGAAAGCTGCCCGGGCAATTCCAGTGTGCAGCCAAACCTGGTAACCAACCATTTCCCAAAATGAAAATGGCAAACCCAAAGAGGCACTTTACTCCTAAACCATGGGTACACCTTGAAAACGCCGCTTGGAAATTGAGCTCATGTCCTTTTCAATCAGTATATCATATCATATCACTCATTGCCGCCACATGGATGCCAACTCTTAACCACTTTCTAGGACAGAGTCAAATTCCCCTGTGGGATGTCCAAAGTTGAATCTTTCCACAAGTAGATCTCCCCAGAGTGACTGGTCAGCTTGAACTGCCCACCTCCCCTCACTGCGCCTCCAAACCAAAAACTCACCGCAGCCTACTTAACTCTGACTCACAGCACCTCTCGAGGGCAGGGTAGCACTGGCCTGTGGGTTTGCAAGACAGTCACTCTGCCCGGGAGGCGAGAGCCTCATCTTTCTCCAGAGGAGTGCTGGTGTTTAGAACTGTCGACCTTGGGATAAGCGGACCAATGAGTAACCATCATGTCACCAGGCTCCTGTAGTATTTTGTGTTGTGTTGTATTATACTAGCAAATCATCTTTTATAAAGTGGACAATAAAAAATGATCTCATTTGACTCTAATCATGTCACTGACTCATGCATTTCCAAAAGTTTCATGGTGGGCTTTTGTTTTCCAGTGTTTCTTTGTTGTTTTCCTACCTCTCTCTGTGTGGGTTTCTCGGTCTCCTCGGCTATAACCCAGTGGGTTCCTGTTTCTTAGCAGCACGATATCATCATGTTGCCTCTGACTCCAGGACCTTCTCTGCAGCAGAAGGAAGTGCTGACCTGTCATGAGCCAGACTCACAAGTGTCGCTCTGTTGGTGTCCTTTGTTGGAGCCCCTGTGTCAGTCCAGTTTGTTGAGGGTCATTCTCTTTTTCTGCTGACTTCTCTCTACCAAACATCATGTCCTTGTCCAGGGATCGGAGTCTCTCCTGATACTCCATTTACTTGTGCAGACTTCAAATTTTCCTAGATTCAGCCTTCTAGTCTTCCATGTTACAAAGATTAATGAATGTTTGAAGCTATCTCTTCGGTCCTCATCAGTAAATGAAGGCCCTGAAAGCCTTACTCCATCCAACTCAGCAAGGTCAACTCTACCTTGAGGAAGTCGCTCCTTCTTAATCATATTTTGAATGCCTCCCTCCTTAAGGGACTTGTATTCTCGCATTGTATTGGACAATCTTCTGCTGTTAGTCCTAAGGTTTTCAGTGGCGAATCCTTCAGAAGTACACAGCCTGGTCCTTCTTCCTAACCTTTCATAATCTATAAGTGCCATTGAAACCTGTTCACCTTGGGGAACTCTGCGAGTATTTGAAATATTGTGTCATAGCTTCCAGCATCACAGCAGCATGCAAGTCACCACCTATGACAAGCAAAGGGTGACTAGAGGCACCATTTAAAAACACCCCAACTCATTGGCATCAAAATGATTCAAACTCGTAGTGTGACGCTGTAAGACATGCTCAACTCTCCTGTGGTTGTCTGAGACTGTTTTCATATGTGTACAAAATCTCATCTGCCCCTAGAGTGGTTTTGAATTGCTGACCTTGCAGTTAGCAGTCTTAACTACTCTGGGGGTTGGACCCATCCCTTGTTGTTTTTGTTTGTTTTCGCTTTTTTATTTTTATTATGATAAACTGTAGAGGATGCTTTGGGCAATTCCACATTTTTCCTGCATTGTTTTTGTTTTTGTTCGGTGGCCCTGGGCTGGTTCAGGGTCAAAGTCACCCCATAGGCAGAGTAGAAATTCCTCCCAGAGTTTTCTAGGCTGAAATCTTCATAGAAACACAGCACCATGCCTTTCTTTTGTGTAGCCTGAGTTTGTTCTGTACTAGCGGGAGAAAAGGGGACCCCAAATTTGCATAGAATTGATGATTTACAGAGGGGAAAAAATTAATCCTAGCAAAAATTAAAAATAGGCAATATATTTGGCTAACTAAAGACTGAAAGGGCAGTAATGTTGGTAAGGTTTCACAGAAATAGGACCACTTAAATAGGACGTGGAGTACAGGGAAATGGTCACAGAGAATAATGAGCATGGGGAAGGGACCGTGAGGGGGCTGCATAAACCATTAAAGACAGAACACCTTCCCTGACTGGTTCAGGACCAAAGCAGTTAGTTAGGATCTGACTCATGATCCTGGGGCCCCTAGTACCCCAAATCCCACCAAGGGCACACCCAGGCAAAGCCCTATGAGTGAGGTGACCCCCCACTCCCACTCCTGGACTGACAACAATCCAACACACTTTGCCTGAAGGCAAAGCTATTCCCATTGCCTGTTAGTGGTCAGAAGGAGTTCAGTGGAGGCTGAATTTACGTGGAGACTCACGGGGAAATAAAGGTTCTCACTGCAAACCGCAGCCTTCCACAACCTTCACAATAAGTTCCAATACAGTTCAAACCAAATTTGGAAGCTTGTTCAATGAAACCAATCGCATCCATCCATTTTTTTTTTTTTTTTAAGCTTTGGGCTGCAAGCTGCAAGGTGAGCAGTTTGAAAACACCAGCTGCCTAGCAGGAGAAAGACTGGGCTTTCTACATTATTTGACTATCATACACTAGTTTAAACATATTGAAGAGACCTATGTAATATCACTACAATAGTTTTATAACATTTTCTTCATTTCTGTACTCATTATTAGCACCACATTTCCCCTAGTCCCCCAAACTACTGATCCACTTATTCTCTCCATAGTCACCTACCTGGATTTCATATAAAGAAAAACATGCAAGAATGAAAAGCAAAAAAAACCAAAAACTTGGTAACAATAACAAATTAATACTTAGAAAAACCCCAGTTTGCAAATATGTACTTACATACACAACATCAATGGGAAAAGGTTCCAGTTTCTCCACTTTTTGCCAACAGTTCTGTTCTTTGTGTGTGTGTGTGTGTGTGTGGCATCACTGCCCTGGTGGGAGTAGGAAGCCCAGCCTTGCTCCTGGAGAGTTGGTGCTGGATTTGAACTGTCAACCCTGTAGGCCGCAGTCCCGCACACAACCACAAGGCCACCAGGGCTCAACCAACAGTTCTGTTCTTTATTAGTAGTAATGAAGTGATAGCTCAGTCATTTTTTTCACATTTTTTCACAACTTAATTGTTCAATAATATTAAGAAGATTTGTCCACATGAAAGTCTACCTGGAAAAAGCACACCAGCCTACGTGCTTTGTAATAATAAAATCCCAATCTGAAGGAGGGAATGGTATCAGTATTTAAATTATGAGTACCCGTTTGGTAGAAGGCTATAGATGATAGTGGAGGCCCCAAAATCCACTTGCTGTGTTCCCACATCATGAAGTCTATCGTGAATCCCCTCTCACCGGGGCAAGAATGTGAATAGCCCTGGGATCAGACAGAAAACATTTAGTCAGGCTAAAATAGACTACTCTATAATTTGATCTCCCACTAGACTCATTTTAAAGTTGTTTCAGTTTTCAATATTTTCTGCTTTCTCTCTGACTGAAGGCCATCTGAATTTTGTCTAGTTGTTGTTATTGGGGTTTTTTGCTTGCTTGCTTCGTAGGATTCTGTATGACTGTGTCTTGTTGCGTATGGTCTTCTGTGCAAGAAATCCTGGATCAGTAGGTCTACAGAGACAGTGACTGCATCAAGATAAGGCAGAGGAGGAAGGGAGCAAGTGGGGAGCAAATCAGGATGAGGATGAGGGGCAAATGTCCTGGGGTTAATGGTAGTGATGATTCCATCGTCGTTTTTTAAAGCACCTGAGAAGATCCCTGGTTTAACCAGTGTTGAAAAGCGGCATTTTAAGTATATCAGGTACTACCTACAGAGCATCTGACCCTCTTGGATAATTGCTCAATGAAAAGGAAATAATGCTGACGTCCCATGAGGAAGTATAACGAGGGACATGGCAAGGGGCCACTGATCTGGCTAGTAAGTGAGCATTTTAACGGTTTGAATCCCTCAAACAACGGGTTCTTTGAATTCTAAGTGGCTCTAGAATGGTAGAGCACAAACCTTTTGGAGGCGTTAGACTGCTTGAAGGAGCCTTGGCTCTGTGGTTAAGCTCGTCATGACTCTGAATCACAAGGTTGGCAGTTGGTGATGTGAGCCACCAGCAACTTCACAGAAGAAAAATGTGACTGTCTGCTTCCCTAAAGATAGAATCCTTGGACCCCCTAGAGAGACATTTCTGCTCATTTCACCCCAGAAGGTCCTGGGCATCAGAATGGACTCGACTGCATGGGTTTGTTTGGTTTAAGGGGTGGGTGGGAGCCAGAGTCTGTTCTGCTGGTTGTGTGTCCCTGTTCCGCTCTCACACATCAGCTGAGTTTCAGTAAGGTCTTACATGTTTTGTCAGATTCTGCTGCAAAATCCTTTTTCTCCAGACTTTCCATATCATCTTTCTTGATAAGTGGTTGCATTTGCTGAATTTATGACTATAACTTAAGTTATGTGTATTGCATATAGGTAGACGTTTGGGGGAGTGTCCGTTTTTCACTATCATAAAGCTATCATACACATCTCCATAAGCGCAAACAGGGTGGGCAGTTTTATAAAAATAGTTTTTTATAGCAACATGTTAAAATTTTGTGCTGATGAATTGTGCTGATGTGCTGATGAAAATACCATGAGGGGAGGGTGCAGTTGGCAAAAAAAAAAAAGCCTCTAGGACACTCAGTATTTGCATAA
This sequence comes from Nesogale talazaci, assembly GCA_004026705.1. Classification (NCBI taxonomy): domain Eukaryota; kingdom Metazoa; phylum Chordata; class Mammalia; order Afrosoricida; family Tenrecidae; genus Nesogale; species Nesogale talazaci. Next base: position 108,555 of record PVJH01004266.1, read on the forward strand.
AAATGAAACCTTCTCTAATTGTTTCTTCTTCTCATGAAAGAAGTATTCTCTAAACAGCCCAAGGGGGATGGGGGCAAGAATCAACCATTCTAACATTCTCACACATGAAAATGCCACACATTTTGAAATGATATGTTTAGCCTGTGTTCTCTCACATAAGTCACCAGGGAATAAAGCTTAGTTGTAAGCCACAGAATAGTTTAAGGTAGAATAACAAGTCACAAAGGGTTAATGTGCTATCATAGATTTAGGACCAGTTTGTTGTTGTTGTTGTGTCCATTCAGATGTATAGAGGCCTACAGAACTCCCTCCTTAGGCTTTCCCAGGCTGTGATCTGTATGGGAGCAGAGGGCCTGCTCTTTTGATCAGTTTTAACTAAGCACATCACTGTTACTCCGCCTCGACTCCTGAGGGTCCATTTAGGGGTTTCTCCTTTCTGCATCCCCCTGGTCTTGCTTCTTTCCTGGTTTTCTGATCAGAAAGCTGGCTGGAGTCTAGTGACTCACGAGTCCCTTTCCCTGGACCAAAACCCAAGTGACTGCAATAGTTGGCCATGAATTTAATATGATTTTTATTAGAAGTATAAAAATTGTCCATTTATTTCCTTGGAAGACAATATGAAACATGGTTTTTATTGACCTTTATTTCAGTTATTGGTGCTCTTAAAGACTGGGCACTGTTAGATACCCTACAGCAGTGGCTATCAACCTGTGGATCGTGACCCCTTGGGGGGCGGGCCAAACGACGCTTTCACAGGGGTCGACCAATTCATGAAGTAGCGATGAAAATTTTATGGTGAAGGGGGGGTGTCACCACCACATAAGTAACTGTATGAAAGGGCCACAGCATGAGGAAGGTGGAGAACCACTGCTCTAAAAATATACCGAGATTTTTTTTTTAATTCTCAAAAGAGCAGAGAGCAGCACAAGGAGAGATGCTTAGAAACCACAATCACTGGCGCTCAGTCATTGAGATGGCATTTCTATTTCCTCCTTCAGTGCCACGCGGGAAGTGCTTGTCTCCTGTTGATGAATCATCTCGGAGTACTATGGATCATGCTGAAGAGAATGACATCCTTGCAGCAGCCCAGAAGTACTATGTGGACAGGCCCATCTTCAGTCACCCCGTCCTCCAGGAACGGCTACACACCAAGGACAAGATTTCTGACTCCATTGGGGATAAGCTGAAGCAAGCATTCACGTATGTTGTGTTTGTACGGTTTCCTTTGTACGGTGGTGGAGTTTCAAGTGGAGAAGAATCTCTGGTGAAGTGGATACAATAACGATGGCGGGCGTTCCACACTGTCCACAACTGTCCAGTTGGTGTTGGGTGTTGGAATGGTCATGGGCTTCATGGTGTGTGTCGCCTTGTTTACTAATGCTTGTCTCCGAGATCTGGTGCTGCCGTAACAGAGATACCACAAGGGGATGGCTTTGGCCCACAGAAGTGTTTTCTCTTGCAGTTTTCTCCCTTCCCAAATCCAGGGCACCGGTTCTAGAGAAGACTCTTCTTTTCTTGGTTGGCTATCAAGGAAGAGCTTTGTCTCCATCTTCCCCTGGTATAGGAGGTTGTCAGCTCAAGGACCCTGGGTCCAAAGGATACAGAGAAAGACCATGTCGATCTTTTCTTTCTAGGGAGATACGATGTCAGGGGGGTTGGAACACTCCGTCATATGTCCAAATCAGTCATCTATGCCATTGGTTACCACCTTGAATCAAAGTCCCCAACGTAGTGTCCAGAGCCCTCAATGTCTCTTCTCTGGTACTTCAATCTACTGTTATCTCTTGTAAGATAAAAGCTATCCATGCTACTGCTCAGGAAAACTCCCCTTCGATCAGATCAGGGCTATGACCTCATTTAGTGTTGCATCCCTCCCTAAGTCCCTTTCAACTTATTCGCTGATCACTGCAGATCACACAGTGGCACATGCCTACATGGCTACCATATTACATCATTAATAAACTGTTAAACCCCTGAGAAAGATGATCCAGCCAGGTGAGCATATGTTTTTGAGGGACACAATTCAATGCATAGCAAATCCTTCCTAGAGCTTATATCTGTGTCAGCGTTTATGTAAATACCCCACTTCCCCAATCGCCTTCAAAGTCTCTACCTTTTCTCTGGAATGTTCCTGGAGTGTTCTGTCCACTCTGCCCTTTTGTCTACCTCAGGCATCTATGCCATTGGTTACCACCTTGAATCTAAGCCCCCAACATAAAGTGTCCAGCTGCCTCAGTGCTCTCTTCTCTGTGTTTTGGAGGCCCCTTTACACCGCTCTATTACAGACGTAGGGATGTTAGTACCTGTGGGACTCGTGTGATCCTATTGACTGTCCCCAAAAGCCAAACCAAACCATTGATCGCTGTCTCCCGAACCCTTGAGAACAGACATTCTGCCCACCGTGCTCATGTGATCTTCATAGTTACCCTGTACTCTAGATGTGATGCTCAGGAGAAGTGAAGAATGTCGACACCATTCCCAGACTGTCTGAGCTTTACTTCTGGCCTCACCACGGACCCGCTATGTTCTTGGTCGTGGTTGTTGCAAGGTGTCGTTGAGTGTTCTCCGACCCATAGCTGCTGTTCACAACAGAACCCAACTCTGCACCATCCTGTAGTTGGCACTAATCATGGTACCTACTTTCTAGGCTACTGCGGATGGCGTGATGTTAAGCACATTCATAGATATAAAGTGCTAAGTATACTATGTAAGTGATAGCTTTTATTGAGACCTCAATTTTTCAAACAAAGACACTGGTATCAAATCCATTTTTTCCATCCAAACTTAGATTTTTTTGTCATAGAGGCCTTATGCTTTTCTAATAAGACCTTCCTTTATCTAATTACTAAGTACTCTTAAGTTCTAAGACACTAGGTAAAATATATACTATGTATATATTGTATACTATGTAAAATGTCATGTATACTATAATAAAAATTGTCTTCTGTAAGGAATAAAGTGCTTATCTGTTACTGTGTTGGTCCGGGTAGCATAGAGAAACAAATTCATAAGCATGCTTATGCGTATAAGAAAGCGGTTTATCACATATCACGGTGTGCACACATCCCCAAGGCGCCCACGGAGGACATGTGGGAGCATGAGCAAGAGGGTGAAGAAAGCTGATGGTGCCCGGCTATCAAAAGATATAGCATCTGGGGTCTTAAAGGCTTGAGCATAAACAAGCAGCCATCGAGCTCAGGAACAACAAAACCCACCATAAAAGAAGCTCAGTTGCCTGTGTGATCATGAGGTGCTGAAACAATCAGGTATCAGGCATCAAAGAACAAAAATCAAAATCAATGGACCAATTGACTCCCTATACGATCGCTGAAGACAAATGGATATAGAGGCAAACGGAGTAGAAGAAACAATGGTACCCAGCTACCAAATGATTAAGTGTCTAGAGTCTCAAAGACTTGAAGATAAACGAGTTGCTGTTCAGCGCAGAAACAGCAAAGCCCACATGGAAGAAGCACACCAGCCTGTGTGATCAAGAGGGGCCGAAGGGAGCAGGTATCGAGCATCAAAGAACAAGAATCACATCATCACGAATGAGGGGGAGAGCAGGGTGGGGACCTAAGACCCACTAGTGGGTAATTGGTCATCCCTTTACAGGGGAATCACCGGGAGGAAACAGACCAGTCAAGGTGCAGCCAGGCAGTGATGATGCATACAACTTTCCTCTAGTTCCTGAAGCCTTCCTCCCCCCTCCAACCATCATCGTCCCAACTCTACCTTACAAATCCAGATGGACTGGAGAAGGTACACTGGTACAGAAGGCAGCTGAAGATATGGGGAAACCAAGATGGATGAGCCCCTTCAAGCCAGTGGTGAGATTGGAGTTTCTGGATGAGTGGAGAGAAAGTGGGGTAGAGAGACGGAACCAACTGCAAGGATATACACAACCTCGTATTTGAAGGACGGACATCAAAGGAATGGGCTGGGGGAGAGGTCAGGCAGTGTAAGATATGACAGAACAATAATAATTTATAAAGTATTGAGAGTTGGTGGGGAAGGGAGAGCAGGGGGAGAAGGGAAAGGATGGAAAGCCGATATCAAGGGCTAAAGGGGAAAGGAGGGCATTTGGAGAATGAGAACAGCAGGAGACATGTGAAGGTGCTTGGCACAGTATGTTTATTTATGTATTGTGCAAAATGATGTACAAGCCCCCAGTAAAATGATTTTTAATAAAGAAAGCGGTTTATATCCAAGAGCAACTGTACATTAAGAAAACATCCCAATCCAGTTCAGTCCAAGGTCATAAGTCCAATATTAGCCCATATGTCCAACTGCAACCTATAAATTCCTTTCCAGACTCACAAAATACACTCAATGATGCCAAATTCAAAATGATCACAGGCCAGTGGATAGAAAGTCTTGGGATCCAGTGGCGTTATAAGCATCTCGGCACTGGCAGAGGTCTTCAGGTGGCTTCTCTTGGTCCAGGTTCTGGCTGCATCAGGGTAGGTCCATGTGGTTTCTCCTCAGGGGTGTCTCACAGAAAGCCAGCCTTGGCAGTTGGGTGTCACCAAGGGAGTGAGTGTTGTCAGTAAGAAAGTCTTTGAGGAAGTGGACCAAGAGAGATAGTGTCTCTGACTCCCAGAAGGAATTACCAGATTTCCCAGAATTCTTAGGAGAAGGCCATGTCCACACAGAGGTCTCACTGGCTATCTCCAGATTGACAGGCTAGACTCCACCCCTACATTCTTAATCCTCAAATTGACACCAGATCAGGTGATTGCCACAGCTACCAAGAGGACCAGGACTGATGTGGTCGTAGCAGAGCTGCCCTCATCTGTCCATGTTCTGGTTCAGTGACCTCTCTGATTACCAACTTAGACATATTCTGATGCCTAGACATATTCTGTGTATCAAAATTAATTGGACCGGGGCTGAGCCCCGGTGGCGTAGTGGTTGTGCGCGGGACTGCGGCCCACTGGGATGGAGGCTCAATTCCAGCAGTGGCTCCACAGGAGCAAAGGCTGGGCCTCCTACTCCCTCCTCCAGAGGGCAGTGATGCCCCCCTCCCAAAAAAAATGAATTGGACCATTTGAGGATTCAGTGCAAGACCTTGAGGTCTTTTTATTGGTTGGTTTTAATATTTTGTCACTTGGATAAATTTAACAAAGCAAATTAGTTTACCCCACAGCAACTCATACGTGGTTGGTTGTTCTAAGGCAGAGGTCGGCAAACTCTTGAGACCGAAGAGACAATCCTGCCCCTCATAACAACTTTAAAATCACTCAAGAGCCTTAAATATGCTTTTCCAAACAAATGAAAGCACCATGATCCGAAATAATAACCTTCAAATGTTTTCCATATAATTCAGAACCTCCTGTTCACACTGAAAGAGCCGCATATGGCCGCTGGCCACATACCTCCTTGGTATTACGGTTCACCTCCTACACCTGTCTGTGGTTTGGGTGAAAACGGAGCTCCAGGGTGAGTTTAGTTCCAGGCCTGCGGAGTGAACTAAGACACTGGCCTCAGGTATGCAACCTCAGGTACCTCGGGTATTCTGCTTGATCCAACCCGTTAGTCTGGTTGACTTGTTGGTTTTGTTTGGCCTTCTCCTTCACCCAGGTTAATTGTGTCTACCTTCTAAGACTGGTCTTTATTATTGTTAGTATTAGTATTATTATATCATGTTATTGGGGGCTCAGACAACTCTTATCACCATCAATACATACATCAATTGTATGCAGACCCCATTTGCACATTTGTTGCATCGTCATTCTCGAAACATCCTTCTTCTACTTAGGCTCTTGGTATCAGCTCTCTATATTTTGCCCCCTCTATATTTCCCCCCCTCTTCATCCCCCATGAACCCTTAATAATTTACAAATTATCATATTGTACACTGTCCAATGTGTCCCTTCACCCACTTCCCTGTTATTCCGTACCCCCAGGAGGAGGTTTTATGTAGATTCTTGTAACTGGTTCTCCCTTTCTACTCCACCTTCCCTCCACCCTACCAGTATCAACCACTCTCACCACTGGTCCTGAACGGATCATCTGTCCTGAATTCCCCCATGTTTCTGGTTCCAGTGTACATCCCCTGGTCTAGCTGGATCTGTCAGGTAGAAATGGGATCGTGATAGTGGGTGGGAGAAAGCATTTAAGAACTAGAGGAAAGTTGCATATTTCATTGTTACTACACTGTACCTTGACTGGCTTATCTCCTCCCTGTGACCCCTCTGTAAAGGGATGTCACTTCACATATTGATGGTCTTTGGATTTCCAATCTGTACTCCCCCTCATTTATGATGATAGAATTTTTAGAGTTTTGATGCCTGATACCTGATCCCTTCATCACCTCATGATCATACAGGCTGGTGAGCTTCTTTCATGTGGTGTTTGTTGCTTCTCAGGTAGATGGCCACTTGTTTAATTTCAAGCCTTTAAGACCTCAGATGGTATAGCTTTTGAAGCCAGGCACCATCAGTTTTTGTCACCACATTTGCTTATGCACACATTTGTCGTCAGCGATCCTCTCAGGAAGGTGGAGACTGGCTTCCATTGATGCTTCTGAGTGTTGTTCCATCAAGGACTTTCTATTGTGATCCCTTTCAGAACGGTTGCAAGTGGGAGCCAAGCTAGCTCTTCTGGTGTCGGGGTCACAGAGACTGGGTTTCATGTCATCTTAGATCTGTGCGTGAATTGTTGCCCTGTGTCTTTGATTTTCTTCACTCTTCTTTGTGCGTCAGAGGAGGAGAGACCAAGCATGGCACCTTAGATGGCTGCTCATTCGCTCCAAAGACCCCGGTCACTGCACCCCACAGTAGGACTGTCTTTGTGAACTCTGTTATTCCAATAGACTCAGCTGTGCCCGAGACTGGGATCCTAACCCTCCACAGCCCAGGTCAGGGCCTTGCTTTCATCAACAGGATGCTCTTCCTAACCAAAGCTGCTTGACGTGGATTTGTCTTGACAAACACGACAACCTTGAACACATGTTAATAAGGTTCAGTTATACTTCTCTAAATGCCCTTTATCTTGTGAAAAAGGGAAAAACCTAAGTGGGCAGAGGCTGGTCAGTGATTCCATATCAAAAATTAACCTCATCAGTAAATAATTCTCTTTTCTGCCAACATAAAAAATACACCAAGTATTTCCGTAAAGTCAAGTCTCAGTGGGCTGAGCCCCAGTGGCGTAGAGGTTGTGTGTGGGACTGCAGCCCACAGGGTTGGTGGTTCAAACCTGGCAGCAGCTCTCCAGGAGCAAGTCTAGGCTTCCTACTTCCACCAGGGCAGTGATGCCTAAAAAAATAAATAAATAAAAATTTAAAAGCCTCAGTGACTTCAAATTTAAATCTTCTTAGGTATCATAGTCAGTTGGAGAGCATCATCTATTTATGTCATGGGTTCCGAGATCGTGCTCTACACCTGGCATACATATATCGAAGCTCTCTTGCCCCTGGCTTCTGCAGAGTGAAAAGTCCCTCCTTGGCACCGAGGCTGCGCTCCCTCTCATCCCAGAGTAGACGGCTGTTTGTTGTGGTGGTGGTTTGGGGCCATTGAGTCCATCCTGATTCCCAGCAACCTTGTGTGCAACAGAATGCAACACTGCCTGGCCCCCGACCAGCCCCACAGTCATGTGTGGCCACGCTCCGTGCTGCAGCCACTGTGTGAAAGCCTCTCCTTGGTAGTCTACCTCATTTCACGCACCCACTCAACCAGACCCACTCAGATGTCCTGCTCTTAAAGGAAGAATAATTCGCTGTGAATTCCAGGGGACTATCCCTCCCTTACAGCTTCATTTCTTTCTTTGTCCCCCCAGATGTACGCCTAAGAAGATAAGAAATATCATTTACATGTTTCTACCCATAACTAAGTGGCTGCCCGCATATAAATTCAAGGAGTATGTATTGGGTGACTTGGTCTCAGGCATAAGCACAGGAGTGCTTCAGCTTCCACAAGGTTAGTAAGATATATTCATTTCTCTCTTTTGTCCCTCACCATTGTTGCCTTGATTTGCTTGGTTGTGTTTTTTTTTTTTTTCTGTTTCTTTCATCATGATAGTAAGCTTATAATGTTTATGTTTGTAAAAATAATTTTCATATGGCATTCGAGTAACCTTTGACTATATTTATTGAAACATTTAGCTCTTAAAAGGTCCCAGGAAGATGAGTAATAAAATATGGTGAACTCGTTCATTGGATCAATATTTGTTGAGACTAGCTGGAACAACTTTCCTTCAATATTTTGTTATGGTAGTTGTTAAACTTCTTGGCTCCGACGCCCATGTTCTAACTATAAAGAACGACGATATACCAAGGAGTCCTGGTGGTGTAGTGGGGAATTCATTCAGCTGCTAACTGAAAGGTCGGTGGTTCGAATCCATTGGTGACTGTGCAGAAGGATGAGACAGAATGCTCCTGCAGCAACTTGATAGCTTTGGGTTTTTCTGGTTGTTGTTTTGACTAAGATGTGTGGAATACCTCTCCAAGTCTGTGATATTACTGGAAACAGGAGATTAAAGAGAATGTTCACTCATTTATTCAGGAGCAGGTCTATGCAGAGCCTTGGGAAGCCACTTTGGGATTTCAATCTGAATTCAATGCTGTTTTCTTTTCTGTTTATTTGTCATCCCGCAGGTTTGGCTTTTGCGATGTTGGCAGCTGTGCCTCCGGTGTTTGGCTTGTACTCTTCGTTTTATCCTGTTATCATGTATTGTTTCTTTGGAACCTCCAGACACATTTCCATAGGTAAAAGCCTGCGCTTGATGTTTTAATGCCCATCTACATGCAGTTTTCTAGTTTCCCAAAGAAGTTGTATGATCACCATGAAAGCATCTGCTTAAGAATATTGTTGCTGCATACATAATAGATGTTGTTTCTAATGCCCCTCCTCCCCATCCAATAAGATGACCTAATAATCTTGGGATAACCAAGAGACACAATTTTCTTATATGCCAAGAACAGATGTTGAAATCTGTGAAATGAGATTTCGTGCTTCATTTCATAATACAGTTTGTGTGCATCTAATATTTCTTTTTATTTATTCCAATAATGGTACTTCAAGTTTCTGATTACTGTACCTCTTTTTTATTTTTATCATATTTTAGGTCCTGAATTTACATATTGTACATATCTTTAATATATTTAGGATCAGATGTGTATAGATTTCGCAAGAGTGTTATCGCTGCATGAGATTCCAACCAGCTTACACACACACAATATTATCTATTGCTAACTAATAAATACCCACCAATTTTGCAGCTGAAAACATCTTGCATTTATCTGTCACAGTTTGGGAAGCACTCATCTGAGGGGTTCCGGTTCAGGGTCTTTCATGTGGTTGGGAGTGAAGTGGTAGTTGAGGAGGTTGACTGACTCTGTCAATTTCTCATCCCCTCCCTCTTTACCCTCTTCCCCTTCTCTCTTTCTCCCTCTCCCTCTCCCTCCTCTCCCCACTTCCTCATTGTGGTCCCAAACTTCTCCCCTGAGAATTGGTTCTTACACGTAGTGGCTCAGGGCAGCGGCACAACACCGACATTCTGCAGCCAGACCAGCATCACTGCCGTGACCCAGCCTCAGCAGCCACTTGCTGTGGCATTTGCCATGTTTGTGATGCTGCTGCTGTTGTTGCAGGCAAGCCCCAAGCCCACCCAGACACCACAAGGAGAGAAGGATTCCTCCCTCCTTTTGACGACAAAGAGCATGACAATGGACGGGGCACGGAGGTGGGGGGGAGGATGTCAATGGGACAGACCGTTGTGGTCATTTCTGGGAAATACAATCTATGACCAAAAAAACCACAGAAGCAGACCGCTGGAGGAGAGCAGTGGGATTTTATTTCGAGGCGAACGTTGTGTCCATACTACCTTGCGTCTTTGGCATAATGACTGTAACTACATTTGACCCGTTGAAAGAGTTCCCTTGGACTCCTGAGCGGTGGGTGACCCTCTGCACGTCTCTCTCAGGCCCCTTTGCGGTGATTAGCCTGATGATTGGCGGCGTGGCTGTCCGCTTGGTGCCGGATGACATAGTGATTCCAGGGGGAGTGAACGCAACCAACGGCACAGAAATCAGAGACGCCTTGAGAGTGAAAGTCGCCATGTCTGTGACGTTGCTTGCGGGGATCATTCAGGTAAAGAGCAAAGATGGGGAAATGGAACCTTACCTGTTCACGTCATAGCTAAAGAGCATTCTCGGCCCGTCCCACTGCATGGGGGCCTGGGTCAGAGAGGAACAATCTAGCGGTCAGGGGTCAGAGTATTCCAGGAGCACCTCTCCCTCTGTACACCCTCTCGGCCGCTGGTGTGGAGTTGCAGTGGCCGGCTTTGAGAGCATCGCTGGTTAAGCATTTGCCCGGTAACCAGAAAGGCGGTGGCCCGAGCCCACTAGCCACTCCGCAGAGAAGGAGACGGCTATCGGCTTCCGTTAAGATGATGGCCCTGGAACCCTCCTGCAACAATTCCCCTCAGCCCTGTAGGGCTCCTTCCTGTAAGTCAGAATAAACTCAAGGGCAGTGGGGGTGAGAAAGAGCCACCTTGAAAAGCCTGACGTCCCCTCGTGAAGCTGCTAACCAAGAAGGGCTGCCCTTGGCATCTCCCCGCCCCTCGACAGGGAACAACCTGGGCACGGAGCCTGTGGGAAACCCCGTGAAGAGGCTCTACCTGATCCCAGGGGGGCAGACTAGTTGAAATTGACCCAAGAGCGCCCAACACCAGCCAGTTTTGACGGGGTCCATGAGCGCTCCCCAAGGCAGGCAAGCGTAACTAGCAGGATGGGAAGCGCCTCCAGGAACAACAGGGTTCCTGCTGCCCGCTTAGAAGGAGCCGCAAGTAATGGGGCTCGCAGGCGCCGGCCTGAGCAAGTCCACAGGTCCGCGGTGAAGGTCGCAGCGCGGCCACTGCTTCGTGGGCTCCTAGCCCTCCCGTGGCTTTCAGAGATGCAGCGAGCGATTGATTGATCGCTCACAAATGACCCCGAGAAAAACCGTAGGTGTTTTCTATGGGTTTCACCTTCCCGATCTGCCACGTGACTTACCTGTTTCTTTGTCATTAAAAACATAGTTTTGCCTAGGTGTCTGCAGGTTCGGGTTTGTAGCCATCTACCTCACGGAGCCGCTGGTGCGGGGCTTCACCACCGCCGCCGCCGTGCACGTCTTCACCTCCATGCTCAAGTACCTGTTCGGCGTCAAAACAAAGCGCTACAGCGGCATCTTTTCCGTGGTCTATGTGAGTGAGCAGCTCCCTGATTGCCCTGGTTTGTTTTCTTTCATTTCCTTCCCCGCTTTTCTTCTTCCCATGAGTCTCATTACTGCTGCCCCCTCTCCCGCCCCCCAGGATCTCTGTAAAAACAGTGCCTGGCTGAGCCCCAGGGGCGCAGTGGTTGTGTGCGGGACTGCGGCCCACAGGGTTGGCGGTTCAAATCCAGCAGCAGCAGGGCGAGGCTGGGCTTCCTACTCCCACCAGGGCAGCGATGCCAAAAACAAAAACAAAGTGCCTCTGGACGTTTCCGCTCACAGCATTCAACCCGAAAGACCCCCTGTATGACATAGTGATTCTGTCTCCTTCACATCAGTTTTCAGTGGAGGCTTTCTCTGGGGATTCTATTCCCATGTAATTAGCTGAAGAAACCACCTTTCCTCAAGCCCCAATTATGCCCTCTGTGGGAAGGACACAAATCATTTAAAGTCTCGCTCTCAAAAACTGCTAACTCAAGCAGATGACAAGCAAGCAAGGTTAGAAAATAAAAAAAAATTTAACACAACCAGCTTTGTCTAATCAAATATGTATAGACTCTTATACTCCATGCAGGAAAATATAAGTTATTTGCAATCACATATGGAACGATGGCAATAAGTTATTATCGAGTAAGCCAGAAACTCGAAAAGGTCTTTTTTTTCATGTGGTACAACCTAATTAGACATCAATAGGTAGTTATGGCTTTAGAATCCCACTCGCTGGGTGGCGGTAGGATGGGGAAACATACTTCTAAATTGGCTATGGATAAAATGGAAATGATAACATAATTAGGTTTAAATAAGAGTGAAAGTACTACATATTAAAACTTGTGAGATGTTGCTAAAGCTATCCTTGCCAAGAAAGGCCAATAGCTTCTGTGGGTCAATAAATGCCTGCTCTTGACCTTGGCTCTGGGGGTTCTGGGGTACAGAAGTGAGCTCAGGAGCTGTGACTCTGGCTCTGTTTAGCCTTCAGTTCTGTGGGAGGCAGCTGTTAAACCATTATCCCTAACAGCATACTTCTGACCCCAACATTTCCCTAAGTGTATTGTCCCAAGAGAGGGACACCACACAATTATACCTACACGTGCTCCAGATGTGAGAGAGGGGGTTGTGTGTCTGGCTCCTAGATTTCTGATAAGTACTAACCATTTCTGGGGTGCCCAGATGGTAACCAGGGACTATCATGAAGTGCCTTTCTTCCTGGGCTTCAAACTGATTCCACCCCCTTCCTGAGAATTTGCCTTCTCACCCCAGGTAGTCTGAACCAGAATTGAATTGCTATTAGCAAGATCCCCAATAACTCCCTGAATTTTTCTCTAGTTCTCATGATTCTGTTCCAAACTTCAACACTTCATCTTTTTTTGTCACAGTTTTACTAGTACATCATATAATTCAATAATTCAATCATATCAAGAAGAATTGGGCCGTCGTTACCACAATCAGTTTTAGCACATTTTCTTCTTCGATGTAAACATCCTTTGATTTCACAGCCCACCCAGTCTCTCCCACCTGCTGACAAATGATTTCTGCCCTCTGTGGTGCCTGCATGTTTCTCCATGTGTTTGCTTTGGGATTGATTTGCTGCTACCACCGCTTAATTATTTCCTGACGCTCAGGACTTGGATTCAGCCTTACTTTCCTGGATGCTCTAATACCCTGGTTCTCAACCTGTGGGTCGTGACCCTCAGTCGCCTAAAACCATCGGAAAACACATATTTCTGATGGCCTTAGGAACTGAGACACCGCTCCTTTACCCATCTCCAGGCTGGTATGCCCACATGCAGAGATGCCCACCTACAACTACCGGAATGATGACATCATCACCCATCACATACACCCCATACAAATACAGGTGCATGTGACAGGGTTTTGCGCCATAATGTACTTATATGGACCAGTCACACATGTGTAAAGAGCAGCTGCTGTGTTGAAAGCCGTTACCATGGAAGCAGCCACCATGTTGAAAGCAGCAGTATTGGAAGTAAAGTGACACCGCATGAATTACAATTACATGTTGTTTTTTTTTTGATTAATCAGTATCCTTTCATTATGATCAATTTGGAACAGTGAAAATACATCTGCATATCAGCTATCTACAAGACGATTCATAATAGTAGCAACATGACAGTGAATAAGTACGTACAGAAATAATGTCTTGGTTGAAGGGTTCACCACCACATAAGGAAATATGTGAAAGGGTCACGGCCTTAGGAAGGTTGAGAACCACCGCTCTAATACTACGTTATGACCTCAGTGAAATGAAAAAGGGGGGGGGACCAAAAATGTGACCAGGTTGTTGGCTATGAATTGCCATGATCAGATTATGAAATGCAGTGGAAGTGCCTCTATATTGGTGGCAGCAACTAAGCGCTCACATTCAGCCTGAGCACTTGAGCTGGGAGTGTCCAGTAATGGAATGGCTGGTGTGAAGTAGCGCACTAGAGACCGCTCAGGGGCCACTTCTTCATCTAAACACCCAGTGTTCGCTGTGTTACAGAGTACAGTTGCTGTGTTGCAGAATGTTAAAAACCTCAACGTGTGTTCCCTAGGCGTCGGGCTGATGGTTTTTGGTTTGCTGTTGGGTGGCAAGGAGTTTAATGAGAGATTTAAAGAGAAATTGCCAGCACCGATTCCTTTAGAGTTTTTTGCGGTAAGTCAACTCAGCACAATGATTTGTCTAACTTCTCAACCCTAGACCTGTGTCTGTAACAGTTGGCTCCCTCTGTCAGGATGTTCAAAGTGGACGGGGAAGAACAAGGAGTTAGAGACACAGCCCCTGACCCCACCCCCCACTCAGTTCTGCTAAGAGAAGCTCAGAATCTTTCAAAGTGAACTTGAATAAATACACTGACACAAAGCTTTCAAGTGCAGACGTGGGATTTTAAAGACATGCAGGGAAGCCTACGCATACATTTTGACATTTATCTCTGAGTGGTGGGATTTTGGAAGATTTGTGTTTCTCATTTTTCAGAATCTGATATTTTTTAATGGATATGTATCACCCTAACTATCCCCACCCCACCCAAAAAACCCAAATCCATTGCTGTTGAGTCATTTCCAAATGTGACAACTGAGTACATCTTTTTAAAGAATGACACCTGTGAATTGAAAGAAGAAATATTTTACTGTCCAGTAAAATAACTGTCATCATTCTTTAATGTTATGGGTCTGCGTGTGAGCACTGCCCAGCTTCTGATCAGATTGGCCTCAACATGACACAGTGGGTAAACCCCAGGCTACTAACCCAAAGGTCAGCAGTTTGAACCACCAGCTACTCTCTGGGAGAAAGACAAGACAACATGACACAGTGGGTAAACCCCAGGCTACTAACCCAAAGGTCAGCAGTTTGAACCACCAGCTACTCTCTGGGAGAAAGACAAGACTATTCGCTACTGGGAAAGATGAGGCTATTTCCAGGGATCATTGTGAGTAGGAATCTACTTGATAGTGATGTGTATGGGACTTTTCACATTAGGTCCACATGGAATTTTTTGTGGGGACCAAAAAATCCACAATTAGAATCCACCAGCTGCTCGACAGGCCAAAAAGATCCATCGTTCTACTTCCATAGATATTAAAACGGAAACTATAAGACAGTATCCTATAGGCTCACTATGGGTTTTAATCCACTCAACAACATTCAACATTCTTTCTCTAATCACTGAAAACTCAGCTATGTCCAAACCCATCATTATCGCAAGGAGTGGGCATGCAGATTAAAAGTGTGAACTCCCTCAAACAAGAAGTTTGAATGCTATTACCTTATGGAGATGCCACCCATATTATAAAATCTGTGTGTATTGTTGAATGGGCATTCCAATTTGCTCTACAAACTTTCATCCAAATCACAACAAAAAGTTTCCTGGACAGTTTGTACAATGTCTGATGTCAGGTTTTTTCTAAAAGATGCCACTGTTTCTCCTGAAACCTTATCCTTCCCACAGGGTCCCTCTGAATGGTTAGAGGCCCTGGAGTGCCTGGAGACATTATTTAGAAAAGCTCAGGTGTTGATTACACTTTTAGCAAAAGTTCCACCCACAGAAATAATGGCTGGTGTCAGTGACAAAGCAGCCTTTCCTTTGACCTCTTTTCACCATTTGGTACCTAGAGTAGGATGGTTTCTTTCTCTGGGGGGCTGCATGCCAGTCCTGTTTCCTCTTGGAGTCTAAGAGCTGGTTCTTTGCACCCTTGTATTAGAAAGAAGACAGTTCAGCTCAACTCACCACTATCAAGTTGATTCTTAGTTTATCACCACCCTTTAAGACAGGGTAGAACCATCCTCGTGGGTTTTCAAGGCTATAAATCTGTCCAGAAGCAGAAAGCCTCATCTTTTCCCCATGGGGTTCCTGGTGGGTCTGAACCACCAGCATTGCTTTGACCAGTCAAGCTAGAATCCACGTGACAGCAGTGGTTTTAGTTGCCTTAACTTGGGTCATTAGTTCTGTCCATTTCCCCAGATTCCCATAGCAGATCCTTATCGTTTCCTAGGGCAATGGTTTTCATTGTCATCACTGCCGGTCAATACAACTGAGTCGATTTTCACTCATGGAGACTCTGTGATAGAATAGAACTGTCAACAGAGATAGATGCATTTGAATGGTGCTGGTGATGGATATCGAAAGTACCAACCTGTCTTGGAAGAAGTACGGTCAGAGTGCTCCTTAGAGGCAAGGATGGCAAGACTTTGTGTCACATATGTTGGACATGTTGTCAGGAGAGACCAGTCCCCAGATAAGGACATCATCTTTGGTAAAGTGGAGGGGGCAGCAGAAGAGGAAGGCTCTCAATGCGATGCATTGAAGCAGTGACTGCACCCATGGGCACAGGCCTGGGAACACCTGAGAAGCTAGTGCAGGACTTGGGTGGTGTTTGTTCTGTTGTGCCTAGGTTCACCATGGGTCAGAAAGGACTTGATGGAACCTAATAACAGCAGCCACAATATTGGGTTTTCTAGACTGTAATCTGCATGGGAAGCAAGAGTTGGGTCTTGGTCCTTTTGAGCTTCCGTGGGGGTTCAAATGACCAGTCTTTTGGTTCATAGTGCTCTGTCATAGCTCCTATCATTTCTACTGATGGTCTTGTCATCAAACCTCAAGCCAATGTTTTCAAAATATTTCAGCAAAGCATCCTTCAGAGCAAGAGGTCAAAGAAGCCATCCTGGAGAGTTTGAGGAGACTCTTCATGACTCCCTGAGGCACTTGTTTTTGGTTATAAAAATGTCTGTAAGTGGGCTGAGTCCCGGTGGTTTAAGTGGTTGAGTGCGGAACTGCAGCCCGCGGGCTTGGTGGTTCAAATCCAGTGGCGGCTGGATAGCACCCACGACCACCAGAGGCAGTGATGCCCACAAAAACAAAAGCAAAAAAAAAAAAATGTCTGTAAGTTTTACATCCTATTTCATAGAGCAGCTACTTGTGAGTCAGAAAACAACGTGTCAATTATTTACCATATAATGAAACTGATGGACCAGGAACTTGGACCTATATCTCCTATGGACTTGACTATCCTGCCTACTCTCTCAACCTCTCATTAAGTGCGATTAGAGATGACACACAACAGAAAAGGGGGCACTTGTGTTCCTGGTCTCTTGAACTGCCAATTTGAGCAGTAACTTTACTGTATGATTGGTCCCCTGGTGGTGTGGTGGTTCGTCACTGGGCTGTGATCCACACGGCCGGCAGTTCAAAACTGCCAGAAAAAGACGGGGCTTTCTCCTCCCATAAACAGCTCCAGTCTCAGAAAGGAACAGGGGCACTTCCACCTGACCTACAGGGTCACTATGGGTTAGCAAGACTTGATGGCAGTGAAGAGAGAGAGAGAGAGAGAGAGAGAGAGAGCAAGCAGTGTCACCACTTGTGAACGTCTAGTGCCCTATTTCTTCTCTCCAGGCAAACCCACTGAGGAAGTTCTACAGCAATGCTGTTGTCGTGTGCCAAGCAGTCCATTTCAACATGTAGCAGCAACTGCATGCTAAACTCTAGAATTGCCCCACAGAGTCTTCCTGACTGTAATCTTTACGGAGGCACAACTCTAGGTCTCTCTTTCCCTCCTGGAGCCGCTGAGTGGTTTTCAACTGCAAACCTTATGGTTAGCAGTGGAGTACTTAACCATGATCACCGGGGCTCCTTTATTGAGCTGTCGTTCCTGGGAATGAAGACGATTACTAGCAAACTTTCTGGTATTCTTCCCTTCTTGTAACTCACTAAGGGTTGTCCTTCACGCCCCAACTAAAGCTATGCCCAGGCATTCCAGGATGGTCTCGTGTCCAGTGACGTGTGGTTTACTTTGACTATGACATGAGAGAAGACAACTGTGAGTCACTGATGGGGCCTCTAACCACACCTGTGCTGCTGTCCTTCTAACGGGGTCAGCAGGAGTCTGTGTCTACACAAGCATCTCATCACAGTCCACTGTCCTTGTAAATGGTCACATGTCATCAGATAGGTTGGATTATTTATCACATCTTGATCATAGACTCATGTCTTTGCCAAAAGGAAGCCAACGTCTGAGAGGTTTTATGGGAGTGGTTCTCAACCTGTGGGTCGTGACCCCTTTGGGGGAAAACAACTATTTTACAGGGGTCGCCCCATTCATAACAGTAGCAAAAAGACAGTGAGGAAGTAGCAACGAAAGTAATTTTATGGTGGGGGGGCGGTCAGCATGAGTAACTATGAAAGGGTCGCAGCATTAGGAAGGTTGACAACCACTGTTTGATGGTCTCTTTCAGTGACATTCAATTAACCAAACACCACAGGATGAAACAGAACAAAAAAGAGTGTCTGCCTACTGGAAACGGTCATTTTAATTTTGTGGGAGGGTAGAATGGCTGGAATGAAGTGCCATTATTGTCTTTCCAAAGGGAAACAAGAAGGGGCTTGGGCTTGACTAGCAAAGTCTTGGACGCTCACTCTGTGGAGCTTGGATTTCTGTGTCTAAAGGGGCATTTGGATTTGTGTCTCTTTCAGGTGGTGATGGGGACTGGTATCTCAGCTGGGTTTAGCTTGAAAGACTCGTACAACGTGGATGTCGTTGGGACCCTGCCGCTGGGGTAGGAGACTTGGTTTCTTTTCCGTCACAGTGTGGCTAGAATAATTATTGGTGCAGTAGGCTATTGCAATGAAAATACATCTTTCCACCACCAACCCCCCCCCCCCCCACACACACACACATCAAAGAACTCACAGTTGGTGAGTGTGTGACTTTGTCTTTTATTCTGTAGAGCTTTTTTTCCTTATTGTTCAGCAGTTAACAATGATTAAAAACTCTCACAGTATGGCATGACAATTAAAAACTTCAGCTTCCTTGTCAGAAAGACCTAAACCCTAGCAGCATGCCCATAAGTAAATGTCTTAGCGTCTCAAAGCCTGTTTCTGCATCTGGCAGCTGGATATGGTAATTGCCGTATTTACTTGAGCATAAAAACGACCCAAATATTAGCCGAGGCACCTAATTTTACCACAAAAGTTGCATTTAAAATATACTGGGGCTGAGCCCCGGTGGCATAGTGGTTGAGTGTGGGACTGTGGGCCACTGGCTTGGCGGTTCAAATCCAGCAACAGCTCTCCAGGAGCAAGGCTGGGCCTCCCACTCTCACCAGAGGGCAGTGATGCCAAAAAAAAAATCAAAAAATGTGCTAGGAAACTTGGCTTCTACACAGGTATATACGGTAATGTCTCTGGGCGGTGTGAACTGCATGAAACTACCTTGTGGTGTAGTTGATCCCTGGCACGTGACACAGAGCGAGCAGTTCAGATGTGTTCATCAAATGTTTTCTGTAACTGGTTCTCTTATCTAGTTTCAAATCATGTTTTACTTATTTTCCTCCATCTATTTTCTTTTGTGGAAGAAGGCTTTATATTTTAAATGTATTATTCACTTTATATTTGAAGGAACAAAAGCGGCGACTAGCAACCTTTCCTTGTCTTCCTGCACATCTCTGACATTGGTTGCCTCTCTCTGAATCTCTGTCTCTTTCTCCTTCCTTTATGGTCTCTGTCTCTGTGACTCTTTCTCCCCTCACCCTCTGGACCAGTTCCGAAAGAATGTCCATGCTGCATAGTCAGACATTTCCCCCAGATGCTGCACATTGACGGCATCCAGCCTGTTTGCTCAGACCTGACTTTCTATTGCCACCTGCTCTTTGTGACGATTGGTATCCTGAACCGGTCATTTAGAATGAGTCCATGTTGGACCCCAGCACAGTCATGGCACCTTGCTTTCCCCCTAGGGTTTATAATTTATAAAATACTTTCTACCCACCATCTTCTTCATTGGCGCTTAGAGTAACCATGTAGCTCACTCTCCCCACTTTACAGATACGCATGCTCACTGAGCCTCACACATTCCGCATAGGCTTGTTGGGTGCTATTCTATGCCTGGGACATAGCATTGAAAAACACAAAGACAAGTGCAAGCAAAAGGACCT